>VOQJ01024871.1:0-11764 GCA_015052665.1 Apistogramma diplotaenia | reverse complement strand
TATATATATATATATATATATATATATGACTTTTAAAATGACTATATGAAAAGAAATTATGGTTTAACAAACTACACTTTTTTTAAAAAATCAGACATTATGAAACATCATAGCAGGAAATCACAAGTGAGGCCAATAACAGATTGCGTTTGATTTCGACATCGAGACTCACTGGACTTTATTACTCCACTGTGTTATAGCTGTGAGAGTGATTTGGCTACGTAGAAAGTGATAATGCACTTCAGCAAAATAAAGTAAACATCTAAAGCTTTACACAAAACTTCTGATGAAGTAATACAAACGTAACCAGACTTGCTGGCTAAGCGCTCTTAAACCTGGTGAGAACACCTCTGCTCTGTCCTTAGAGTTAAATATTTCATCACGACCACTTCCAGCTGATTCTCACGACAGGAAAGTCTGTTCTGTCACAAGAGGGCAGTAAGCCTCCAATTATACACATCCCAACTGCTGAAGACTCATCTTCATTATTTGCACCAATTTTAATGCATCTACATACTGTCTGTTTGCAAGAAACCAAAGGAGCATGTAAATGCAGCATGTAAATTAATTCACGTGATTTGGATTGTGAATCTTTGTCACTGTTTGAGGTGCAGTGGCTGTTTTACATTAACTCTTTTACAAAAAATATGTTTAGAGCACAAAATTTAGCTTTTTCAGTTAAGTGTTTGCATGATACAGTAGTGACACATAGGCTCTTCATGTGAGTTTGGCTTTATGGTATCCCCACAGAACTGTATCTGAAACTTGATGGTGTTTAAAATGCCTATTTTTCACTCTTCCTATATTATGTGACGTAGTCTAACTGTATTAGTTCAGAAGAGTGATTTTAAAGCCTTTTCGATATCTGAAAGGACCCGCCATCTCACCCATGGTCTCTGCGAAATAGTCTTTACCCAAGTGTCTTATCAATTAAGTGTCTTATCCTAAGAAAAACACTGCGTGGTATTATTCTTCTGCTCAGGAGTCCTGGGTCTGTAAAAGTTGGTTGAAGTCATCCTCCCCCTCACAGTGTATTGCAGCTTTAAACAGTCCACAATGCCTTGCGGTGCGTCCCAGTTCCAGTGCGCTGTATTTACCAGCAGCAGGAGTAATGAAACTGGGAGAGGGGCATTTTCCGCAGCCTATTGGTGAGACCGCAAAAGACTGCCCACAGAGAACTGACACAAACTTTCGGACTGCGGATTGAAGCGTCAGTTTATCTGTTTTCGGAGGGTTTCCCTGCCCCCCCTTTATTTTTTTCCCCGTTTTCGAAACGTGACTTTGTCGCAGTTCGTTGGTAGTGATTTACTGGGCAATGGTGAAGAAGGAGGACGAATTTTGCCTAATTCACGCGTTTACCTATGTTTTCCTTCTAAACTTCAGCCCGGACACGGAGTACTAAGTTGAATCCTCTGAAAGGTAAGGTTATTGCACAAAGCTGATTGTTCGCAGATTGTGCCGCAGCTGAGCCCGCTGTAGTTGCGTGAGACGGAGATAACGGAAACATTTCTGTAGTAGAATTTAGTTCGGCTACTCTGGACCCACTACAGCCCATTATCGCCATTTCTCCAGCTTCGTCCCACTCGACACCAACTATAGCTCGACCTACACATTTATTATAGGGCTAAAAGGTGCTTTGAGCTGTTTAACCTTACAGTGCTCATTACGTTCTTTCATGTTAATTTTTGCAAATGTTACCATAATCACTCGATATGTTTTCAGTCGAATGGTACCTCTCATACTGTGTTTGCTTAAAATGTTGCTTCACAGCAGGCTACTGGCTCTTATCGGTTAGGCTGTAGCATTTTCTACAAATATGTTAGTCTCTTGTGTTCTCAAAAGTATGTGTGCATGATTCATAATAAAATAATCTGCATTAAAAAAAAGCCCACTCAGATTCTATCGAAGGGTCCAGTTCTTTAAACACTTAACAGACATAGACCTAGTGCAGCACAACATACCTGTGGAGTTGTTCCACTTGCACACTTTCTTATTCTCTGCAGTCTTAGAAGACTGCTTAGGTTTAGAAATGGGATCGTTTCATTTGGTGGTCTTTTCTGCATTCAGCAAAGCAGCATGAAGACCAGGCTGAAAACAACCACCTACGGACTGGAAAAAATATAATTGGCACTTTTTGTTCGTGGCTGCCACTTCAGCTGCTCCTGTGAAAAGCATTTAGGCTCTATAAATGCGTATGCAAGAGTTTGACTCACAGCTACAGCTTTGCAAACCACAGTAACATGGAAAAGAAAATTGGCCAGAGGCCTCTGGTTGCCCCGCTGAGCTGCCGCTTTGCTGCCCTGCTGCAGGAGCCTGCTGCCTGCCCCTCTGGCTTTTTAAAGCTGGCTAGTGAGCAGAGAATATGGCAAGGGAACAAAGGCGGCATTATTGCTGGCTGAACGTGCTGTCCAGATGTTCCAGATTCAGCAGGCACTGACCTCCCAATTGGGGAAGGCTGCTTCAGCCTGTAATAGTTTAATATCAACCAGACACACAGAGAAAGAGTCTAGCTCCAGGGCAAGGGGCCACTGGAGAGATCCCAAGTGCTGTGGGTGCTGGGTGTAGCCTAACTGGATGGGGGTTTAATCCCAAACATCCCAGTGTTCAGATGGGAAAAACACAAAATTCTGAGGAAGTACTGGAAACACTTTTTGTCTTCATATTTGGGGTTAATTTGGTGGCTCAGGTCATTAAGCTAAGGTACACATGTTTAAAAAGCTTCACACACAAAAAAGCTATTTGAATGCAATCCATTCTCTTCTGCTAATTTTCTAGGCAGATTTATTATTGACACAATGAATTGACAGTTGTGTGAATGGAACACATTTGATACAGTATGTGTCGTTGCACAGAGGAATAATAAGTTCTAAAAAGAAGCAGAAAATCATTTGAAACAATGCTTTGTCTTTTTCTGAAACCTTAGCTTGAATGTTGCCAACACAGTCTTGCTGATCCTGTTATTATTTATCTTAATGTTGGACGTGTGCGTCATTTCATAACATTGCATTAACCACAACCACCAATACCACTAAGCAAAGGAACCCATAGCCTTGTTATCTCTTAGTCATGGCCTGTTGGATTCTCACAGCCCAGGAATGCATACCCTGGATGTTATCAGTTTCCACTCTCCAGGGTCAAGGCCTGTCTCTGGTCTTTACCATACTCTCTTTTCTTTTCCACTTGCACGGGACATTGTATACACTCTAGGCTGGCATATTTGTGATGAGGAACATCTTTATCTGGTCACCAGTTCAAGACTGATAACTTTTAACCACAATTGTTCCATCCTGTCAGTGTGTCTTAAATTAATTAAAACATTTTGTCATTCAAAAGTGATTGAGGCCCAGAGATTATACCTGTTTATGTAGGTGTAGTACTTGGTAATTATCTGGAAGAACTAAAAGGGAAGAAGTAGATTGCTGCAGTTTGTTTCAACCCAGTTGCCTCCGCAATAAACACCAACGTCTGTCTCTAGCTGCTCACAGAGATCTATTTCACAACAGATCTGTTACCAATTACAACAGAGTATAAATTGCTAGTAATTACATGCTACTCTGCAGGGTGTGCAATTTGAATTAAAGTTTGGTAAGTAATAGGCTGGAAGGTTTTGAAAAGACTTGTGTTGCTCCAGTCTGTAAGAAGGATCCTTTTGTCTTTTAGTTAACAGCAGTGTGGGAGAGTTTCAAATCTCAGAAGTTTTCTACTATCAAGTTTTATTAATGAAGGCTCTTGAATATGAATTCCATCAATACTGCAATGCCCAAACCGCTGGTAGATTTATTGGGTGCCACCTTGTTGAACAACTGTTAGCAAATTCAGACAGGAACTGGAGTGTAATGACATCTAGTACATGTGAAACTTTGGTGTTTACCTGTGAGGTGATTATTTTTCTCATCTCGGTTTCATTGCTGTCCTGCAGGCCTTTTCCTGAACCAAACACACTGGTTTTGTTTGACTGTAATGAGTATTTTTTTTATTCACAAATATCCCCGTGTTCAGCAAACTGCAAAAATATGTGATGCACAAGCCAGATCGTGATGCCTGACAGATTGCAAATCCAAGAAGCAGTGCCATATTTAAGCTCGAAAATTAAAACTCCTACAGTATTTCTTTATGGTGTATGTTACTGAAATGTATTGGTTGTGCTGAAACACCCACAGGAGCATATGGTAACTTGTTTACACCAGCAGCCAGTAGAAGCCTTTTCCCTGCCAGCTTGGTGTGCTCCTGTAGGTCTGGAAAAGTGTCATCAGCAGCCGGCCAGGCAGGCTGCTCAGTTCTGCTCGCACACCTCACTGCTCAAAGAGGACTCCATCATGAGTCAGTGTTGCTCAACTAATAACAGACTGAAAGAAATGTGAGCAGTCACTAAAGTCATCTGGGTTTGACGTTCTTCTGCAGCTGACCATCTTTCAAATGAGCTTAAGTAGAATTCACAGAAATTCGAGTACTTCTCTGTCTTGTGAAAATGCCTCTTTGGCAAAACACAAGCTGCACAAATCAGCAGGCGGGCATCTCCCCAGGCTGTGGCTTTGACTGGCCAGAGTGGAGCTTGCAGAGCTCAGGGTGGCACTCTGCCCTGCACCACTGTGCCTGTATCATCAGTTGGGCTTTCTGGGTTAATCTTAATGAATATAAATGTTGCTAGTCTGGAACAAAACAAGTGACATTTGTAAATTCCCCTGAGTCCTATAGAGCTTTTGCAAAGAAGAGGCACTGAATCAGCCTGCAGATATTTCTAATGCAAATGCAATATGAAGTGTTCCATGCAGTGGTCTTTTTAAAATCCCTGTCAGCCAGATGTCATTAGTCTTGAAGTGTTGCTATAGTTTTTTTTTTCCCCTTTCATCCAATCAGGCTGGCTGACCAGCTCTGGCTGATCCACTATGACTGCTTCGCATCAGTGCCTGTTACTACTTCCACGTCCCCCCTGGAAAAAGAGTTTGACAAAATGATGACTGCAGAAAAATCTAAACGTCTGCATGTGTTTGCCATTATTCCTGTTCCTCGACGTCCTTCAGCCATTTGATGCCATTTAGGGAAAGTCTGAAAGAAGGATAATAGCACTTTCCAAGCATAATGTGCCAAGAATAGACTGACAAAGGTGACACTAGTGCACATACGTGCATAACACATGCTGCAATGAAACTACCTAGGGTTTTGCTTTATGTAGGGCAGCTATGTAAAAAAAAAAAAAGTTAGAAAAAACAGTAAAATTGTTACTTTAATTATCAGTCAGTATTACAAAAATAAAAGCTTTGCTTTTTTCACTTTCTAAAATGGAGATTTGCATCGTTTTATGTAAAACTTTGGCTTTCAGATTCTCAAAACAAGAAATTTAAAGATGTCAACTTATGTCTCTGATGGGTTTTATGGACCATTTCTTAAAACAGTAAATATTAATATCTGTTCTTACATATGGCATCTTGCAGCACCTTGTAACGTCTTGACCACATTTAGAAAAGCAATTGGTTGAGGGTCAGACAGGCTGGCAGTGGTGACTTTGTGGTTGTCGATAGGGGATATGGAAAGTGTAATTGTTGGGGGGTTGGGGGGGTTGTTGAACAAAAGGGCCTTTTGACACAGCAGCGTAGGTGAGGTGAAGGTTAGATTCGTGGAGACTGATAAAGATCTGCAGTGAAGCCCTTCATTCATTCTGTCCCTGTCCTTGAAGTGCATTTTGAAGGATGCTTCCATGTAGATTCTTGTTTCATGTACTGTGCTTTGACAGTAATTACATTGTTATGTGTTCTTTACAAGTAACCAGTTTACATATACGCATCCACATAGCTGATTGTGTAAGTCAGCTAATAGTAAGTGCTTGTATTTAGCTGTAATTCTGCACAGTAGGGAATATAAAATTCTGTTAGTATTGAATGTGTTACACAGCCATAATGCACATCCAAAACAAAACTCAACTCTGGTGCTATGATTCCTCTAGCTCCTCCTTTCCTCTGTTTTTAAATTGCATTTACATTCCTTCTCTGTTTCTGTCCTTTCTGTGTAACTGAGTTAATCTTTCTTTCGTCGCTGCTTCCATGCAATTAGCTGTACAAAAGCAGGAACTGGCCTTGGGAATGTCTGCTGGCAGCCTCTTCCTGCACCCCCAACAGACATGTACCTATTCATAGAGAAGAACAAAACAACAGCGTTATGGCCAGCTGGTCCTGGCATGCCTGAGTCCTGAGTCCATTCTCCAGTATCTCTTACTTTAACCTACTGCTAAAATAGTCCGACTCTGCCTCCATACTTTTATTTTTCCCTTCTCAACTGGCCTTTTGTTAATAAGCAGGAACCATATACTTTTGGCCTTGAGTACATCCAGACTAAAGGCTTCCTGTTTCCTCTTGTTCTTTCCACAGTGAATTAATCAGAGGGGCTTCCGCTGCCCTGCCATTGCCGCCTTCAGTAATGTTGGGGCCAACACACAGCACCTGGCCCCCTTGCTTCTGACCCAGCATGGAGCTCAAGGTATGGGTGGATGGAGTCCAGAGGGTTGTCTGTGGGGTCACTGAGGCAACCACCTGCCAGGAAGTGGTGATTGCTCTGGCACAGGCCATAGGTAAATAATTCCTATTTTATAAAAGCTACGATAAGTAGACCTAAGATGCAAGCCGCCATCTGACCTTCAAGGAACTGTCTTGTTCCAGTGGTGTAATTTTGTCTGCACAAAATTTTTTTGCCAATCATAACATTATAAAAGTTTATGCCTGCTGTATAAAGACACTGATGGTTGACTAATAACAATAAACTCATTTTTCTTTGAGTAGTGAAACACTGTTGACCCAGTGATTGTATAGCTCCATGGTTTTAATACCACAGACACTGAATGGTTCTTTTCGAATGCAGACAGAACACTGTAGTGTATTTTTATGCATTAGCCAGCCCACAAAGCTTTAATCTGGGTTTAAATCTCCAAGATGCCAAGTGAGTCCTAATGAAGTAAACAAATGTCGACTCTCCTGCCTACATGCTAAGTCCCTGCAGAGCTGCACTGGGTCATAGGCTTTATGGTACTTTCTTAGATCTGAACACCCTCCTTTCTCTCTTTTCCATATGGCTCCTTCAAGAACAGGGGCACTTGAGCATACTGTATTGACATCACTTCCCACAAAGCCCAGGGTAGGAGGAGGAGGAGGAGGAGGGAAAGTCTGACTCATCCCTCCGTCTCTTGCCAAACTGAGAAAGCAGCATTTCTGAGCCCCCTCCTCTGCTTTTAACGCCATGTTAAGTGATCAGACATCAGTATTGATTTGGCACTTTGGCATTTTTAAAGCTATTCTGTCTGCACTCTACTACTAAGTGTTGTGTCTAGGTTTTCCCGACACAGCGGAAAGCAATTTCTTTGTTATAATTATTGAATGAAATGTACTGTGAAAGGGTTGCTCATTGAGCTGAAATCACTTAATAACATCCCAACAATGCAGATCTGTGCAGCCTACATCCTGTTTGGTCTGAATAGTCTGTATTCTAGGCGGCATTTTTACAGTATGTTCAGACTGTATTCTGCTGTGTGAGACTAACTGTTCTCACCCCAGTTATAAAAGAAACACTAAGGTGTTTCAGAAACCACGCAGACAAGCTGGTTAAGAATGTAACTGTTAAATGTTTATGCAGCCAGAAACAATCATTCCTATTAGATCATAATTTTAACCTGCGTGTGTTAATGGTTAAAGACCACAGACGTTAAAACCACCTTCACAATATTTGTAGGTCTTCCTTGTGCTGCCCAAATATGGCATGGATGACCTCTGAAGGTGTCCTGGCACTGGTACTTTGGTGGCAGGTCTCTAAGTTGACAAAGTTAACAGGAAGGTGCCTTTGGGTTTGTTTGTTTTTTTTAACCCAGCGTTTCCCACAGATACTCGATCAGTTTGGGATCTCTGGAGTTTGAAGACTAGACCGGTATCTTTCACACATTCAGTTGAATACTAGAAATCAAGATTTCCCAGCACAACATTACACTCAGATGATCAAAGTTATCTTGTCGATGGTTTTAATGTAGTTCTTGATTGGTGCCTATTGATGACATCACAATTGCATTTTTCAGCCCCAACCGGTCACGGCAGATGACTGCCCCTCCTTGAGCCTGGTTCTGCTGGAGGTTTCTTCCTGTTAAAAGGGAGTTTTTCCTTTCCACTGTCGCCAAGTGCTTGCTCATAGGGGGTCGTTTTGATTGCAGGCTCTTTACCTTACAATAAAAAGCACCTTGAGGCGACAATTTGTTGTGATTTGGCGCTGTATAAATAAAATTGAATTGAATTTTTGTTTCAGCGATTTACTACCCACAGGTGGTCAGATTTGCTTAAAGCATCTTTAACGTAAATTGCAGATCTTCTCATTGTGTCGCCTAAAACGTTCTTGCTACGTTTTTGTCTTTTTAAATGTGTTGTCCTCTGGTGGTGTTTTCAGGCCGCACTGGGAGATACACTCTGGTAGAAAAATGGCGGGACACTGAGCGTCACCTGGCCCCTCATGAGAGCCCCGTGGCTTCTCTGAACACCTGGGGCCAGTATGCTGGTGATGTCCAGCTGATCCTGCACCGCACAGGCCCTTCACTGACTGAAAGACCCCCTTCAGAAGGCCCCCCTCTTAGGGGGCCTGAACGCGGTCTGCATCGACAGAGCCTCCCCCCGCTCGCGAAGCTTCGTCATCCCAACGATCGCTCCCTCCGTCGCCGTGAACCCCGCCGCAAGTCTCTCACATTCACTGGTGCACCCAGAAGCCTTAGGGAGATACTGAGCGGAGGCCGGATTGGTGAAGCCGAAGCCAAACGAAGGCTTCTTCTAGGAAATGGAGGAAGTCTTCACCATGCAGGACCCACTATTGGAACAGCATCCCCCAGCCTTTGGGCCTGTCGCATGGAAGATCTGGTCAGACTGGTCAGTCTACAGAGAGACACTCTCAACGTGCTGGAGCAGAAACTTGAGGCCTATGAAGTTGAGCTCCAAGCCTGGGCTGAGAGGCGAGGTTTGCGAGGTGAAGGGTGCGCAGGGAACCCAGGTGTAGGTGGAGGATTAATGGAGGAGATCCTGAGGTTGGAGAAGCACCTGAAGAAGACTGAAGTAGAAATGGAAGAAGAGGAATTTTGGGCCACTGAGCTACAAATTGAGATCGAGAGTGAGAGACAGCTGGAGGAAAGGCTGCAGGAGCTACGTGGGCGTCTGCAGAGCTGTGAACTGGAGATTGAGGAAAAACTGTCAATGGTACAGGTGTGTTGTCTGTGGGAGCTTTTCTTTTCGATTGGATTTTTAGAAAGAAAAATGTGCTCATCACTGTTTTTTAAGGTTTTAGAGCAGGGATACTCAATCCAGGTCCTCGAGGGCCGGTGTCCTGCAGCTTTTGGATGCAACCCTGCTTAAACACACCTGAGTCAAACAATTAAGTCATTAGCAGGACTCTGGAGAACTTGGCCGTTTATCAATACGCAAGTATGCAAGTCCAAACTTGCGTACCTGGCGAGCTCGGACTTGAAAAGCTCGAACTTGTGGACTCGGCAAGTCCGAGCTTGTCAAAGCTTTTCAATTGGAACACCCAGCAGACATTTCTCCGTTGCGACAATGCGAAATGCATTATGGGATATTTGGCCGCATCGAGTCCGTAGAAGTCACAACCGATGCGGACTCGATAGAAGGGGCGGAGCAAGACCACATCCCGGGTACTTTGAGCGAACTTGGCTTCATGCGAACTTTGAATTGGAACAGGACTTTGCTGAGACTGATGACGTTTCACGAGTCCACGAGACCACAAGTCTGCATATTGATAAACGGCCCTTAACTGCATACTGAGGAGTTGATTCAGCCATTTGAATCAGGTTTGTTGCAGCAGGGTTGCATCCAAAAGCTGCAGGACCTCGAGGACCTGGATTGAGTATCCCTGTTTAAGAGTATTTCTTGTGATGTTTGTATATATTAGGCTTTCGTTCCTTTTTTTCCTTTGTTGTTTAGTCTCTTTTTTTCCCCCCTCAGGGTGTAGAGGCAGGCCTGGAAGAAGAGAAACTGCAGAGAGAGCGGCGGGAGACCCAGTGGGTCAGTGAGGCCGAGGCTCGGGCTCAGGTCCTTAGGGTTAAAACAGAATTGAAGGCCCAAGAGAGACAGGCTGTCCAGCTAGAGAGCAGCTGCAAAGCTGTGGACAGGTCACTTGGACAAAGTAGCAAGAAATTGCAGGTGAGAGATACGCATGCAGTGCACAAGCTTTTTACCAAAACATTGCTGCAGTATGATGTAATTAGTATCAGTAAGCAGGTGTCTCCAGTGTGGTACTGAAACATTTCACAAAAATGAATATCTGGCATTTTCTCTTTTGAACAGTAGACAATGTGCAACTGAATTTAAAAAACAACTAACAACCAAAGGCTATATTAACTGCTACTAACATGACATCCAATGCTGATAATAAACAAGCATTATTATCCTACAAGGTTGGTTGATTTTTTTAAAAATGAAGATTGACAAAGGTTTTGAGCATTCGTGAGAACTCCTGTTCTTAACGAGACAAGCTGTACAGGTCAGCCTGCCTCAAGCTGCTGCTAATGCTTTGCTGCCTTCTGCAAAATCATTTCTCCTGCTGCTGTTTTATTGAAGGACATGCAGCACGAGCTGGAGCAGCTGACCAAGGAGCTGAGGCAGGTTAACCTGCAGCAGTTCATCAAGCAGACTGGCACCAAGGTCACAGTGCTGCCGGCTGAACCCGCTGAGGAGGGAAGTGCCCACAACAGTCCTGGTATAGGTAATGAAATGTTTCCTTCTAAGCACTGAATGAGAACATATTTAGTTCCTTTTGAGGCGTTTTCTTTGGTGTAAAGGACAGAACTATAGCTACTTTCTGTGCTATTGCATGCTGATTTGACCCAAGACAAGAGTTAATGATGTGTCAGAGTGCAGCGTGTCTTTGGTTGTTATTCACAAGGGTAACTACTTTTTTTTTAATTGAAGTACAGAAAGTTCAGATTGTGTTTGAGTTTGCATTTGCATTAGTAAAGTCATTATGTTCCATCAAGGTGCTTATTATTCTGTTGCCTCATATCTTAACAGCATGCTGAGTGAAAATGACTCACCTGTGTTTAAGTGTTTGTTTTCTTCTGTCGTAATCTGATTGTAAACTGTAGGGAATGTATTCACCAACAGGTAGAGACTGGTTTTTGAGGGCTAAGACTTGGTTTGAGGGATTCAAATTAGATTAGACAGTAAAAAATGATCTAGCTAACTCTCCCCCACCTTGTCCATTCATTTGCGAGGGAGCTCATTGTTTCAGTGAATCTTCCGAGGGGGCAAGGAGGGCTTTTGTTTGTGATCTAGGAGAAAAACATACGTGTATGTTTGAAGTGGGGATGCTCCGATCAGGTTTTATGCTGCCGATTCCGATACCGATCACCTATGAGTGCCGATCACCGATACCGATCACCGATACCGATCACCGATACCGATCAGATGGATTGACTGTAAATGAATTGGTTTAGTTATGAGTGCTACTGCTGGCTACAAGCTCTGAAAAGAAGAACCACAAAATCACCATAATTTAAACAAAAACTGTTTTTTTACTCTCTTTTTTTCAGAGAATACAAACAAACTTGCAGGCAAAATGCAACAACTATTCAGTTAAAAGTAAAAAAACATTTAAATTTAACTCAGTAACAATCTTTAACAGACTGAAAACAGTGAAGCTCTCAACAGGCTAAATAGTGCAATAAGTCAAATGCCGATGAATTCTATTATTTTTCGGGTTATTTGTTTAGCTTTCTCACTGTCACGCTCATACGGGCGAG
>VOQJ01024868.1:15645-30386 GCA_015052665.1 Apistogramma diplotaenia | reverse complement strand
TATTTTGGGGGTGGGGGTGAGAGTTAGCTCTGATATTGTGGGGGGGGGTTCCATTGGCAGGTCTCATATGTAGTTTTGATGCTGTGTAATATGGCAGTTAAAAACAAAGCACAGATCACTGGATATTTAGCTGAAAAGGTTATAAACTGCAAGGGCTAAGCAACAGGAGGCGACTCCTGCAGTTGCAAAAGTAAAATGCTGATGCTAAACCAGCACTCAGCTCCCCTGCTGTCTTACCTCAGTAAATATTTTCCTGATGAGTTAATGATCTCAGTGACTAGTTTCACGTCTTACTGAATTTTGTAAATCATGATCTTCATTACAGTCAAAAAGGCAGGATATGCTTCTGGATGGGCCCACTGTGTGATTGACATGTTGCTACTCTGTGAGCAATGCAGCGGCACTCTGTTTCAGTCAGAGCTGCACCTCAGCGGTCATGTTCAGTTTCAAAACATCAACATGTTGAGGATGGAAAGTCTCAGTCTGAGATTTAACAGTGCGACATAAAGGTTTTCCTTGGGTCTAAAAGATGAAAAATGAAAGCAGGCTTCTCTAAACGAGGTAGCACAGACTCATTACCTGAACAGTATTTGGCCAGTCCTGCTTTTGTGGACAGGAACTCCCCATAGGTGCATTTTGAACCAGGACTGGCCATCTAATCGGTGACGTTACAGTGGCTACATCCATCTTTTACATACAGCCTTTGGACTAAACCGCCGGTTTGCTATGTTGCTTTTTGTTTGCAGTTATTTTGGTAAGAGTGTATAAAATTTTCACTACATCATCAGTATCATGACCTAGTGTTCTGCGGCTGAAGTAATATGTCAGCTTAAGATATCAAGTATCAGTTCATGTCAAATGTTAAAATGACCCAGCCCAGATTAATTTCCATGACCTGACATTGCTCAGGATGTTTGTCCACGCTTCTGTGCATCTCACAGCTGAACATCTTCTGAATAGCTGCCCTGTTTTCTTGCTTTCTGCTGTATCCATTCTCTGCTTAACTCGGACTTTCCTCTTGCTTTTACTCCTAAACCACACTCCCTCTTGCTCAGATCCTATGTCTGCATTCTTCTCCTGTGAGGTCTTCAGATCAGTTCCTCATGAGTGCTGTTCGACACGATAATCTATGCATGGAGTTCATCTACACAAACCTGACATATTGTCTATTTTGTTGCTGCTCATGAATGTTTCTGGCTGTGGATCCCTCTTGTTTCACATTGCTCTGACATGGACTACAGGGTTCACCGGGAGGTATCTGAAGCCACGAGACTGCTTCCTCACGGGAGGGCAACACTGATGCTGGGTCAGGCCTCAGATAGGTGGAGATTTTGGCTCATCTAGTGGCCAACTTGGACTGTTTGAGCGTTGCCAGGCAAAAAGGAAGGTTTTGATTTACCATTGCGTCTTCCGAGCAGCTTGTCGCAATTAGTGATGTCAGCAGGGAAAGAAACAAATATGAAGCATTTCTTCAAAGAGCAAGCATATTCTTCCCATGAGTTCATTCTTTCCTCAGGTTTCTGAAGAGAGAGGGGGCAAAAGTGCAGCCTGTTTCCCTTTGGCCGAGATAGGTTTTGCAGGTCAGGGCGTCTTTGCAGTCTGTATGTTAATGTGTCACATTTAAAGTGGACAGAAAACAGTGACAGCATGTAATGTTGGACATAATAAGTTTTGTGTGCGTGTTTATTTCTTTCGTTTGCTGGGTAAGATAGATAACCAGTAATGAACTTAGTGACTCTTTGTGCTGTGCCTGAGCTCTGCATCCCATTTTCTTGATTAAACTGTGTGACAGTGTTGTTTAACGCATTGCTTACATTTCATTTGCCTGCAGTATTTTAGACAATATGTCACAGCGCTCTAGTTTGTGAGCACTGGCTGTGTTTTTCATGGTTGCAGCTAGCAGTGCCAAGTTTCCCCACTCTCCTCCTGGCTGTAGGTATCCCATGCAGAGGCCATCTGTCTCTTCTCCCCTAATGGTAAGGGTGGAGTCCTCTTTAAACACACCCCCCCACACCCCCCCCACCCCCTCCCTTCACTCCCTCTGTTCCTTCTTATTTCCAAATGCCTCCTGCAAAACAAACAGAGCATGGCATAGATGGAGTTTAGTTTCTTTGTGTGCTTTGACAGGCCTGAAAACTGACACGAGTCAGACAAACTACCTACAGTAGCAGTTGGAGTGTCGTGTCAGGTAGCAGCAGCATGTGGAGCATGTTGAAGAGAAGTCCGGTCGGGGACACGTGTCTGCATACATCAGTACAATGTCATGCATACCAAGCGTGTAAGTGTGCTTCAAGGGGGTTTTATCAGCCTCCCATCTACATTCTTGCCTCAGTCATAGATACATTATAGGTCAAGCTAAACAAATGAGTTGCACTAGTAAGGTGACAAAAAAGAAAACAGCTGTTGTGATGGCTCAGATGGCCGTGGAGTAGAGAATGTGGCTCTTGACCCTGTCTCCCCCACGCCAGCGCACCCAGAGGGCTCCTACAGAAGTAACACTGCACTGCACTGCAACAAATGCACTGCAAAGCACATTATAGGACCGCAGGCTTTTATTTTTTCTTTAGACCAGGTCATGATTCAAATGCGGGGGAAAGTGTGGATGTTTAAATTTTTGTGGGGAAATGAAATAATGATCCAGAGTGACATTTCCAAATGTCTTTTTCATGTAGATGGCAATTAAGGCAACCTGAGCTAAACAATTCAGGTTAATAGGTTAAAAGCTTGGATGCAGTGCAGAGCTGTGCTGGATCACTACACACACAAACAACATCAGCAAGAAAAAAATCAAACAGGAAAGCCCAAATATGATAGTACAGCATGAACCTTCACAAAACAATGCAACATACATTTAAGACTCAGCAGCCATTCAAACTAAATGCCCGACTCTCACACATGGTAACACACTTATTTCTTATTTTGGAAGAGAGAAACTCTGTGTGTTTGTCTGTGTGTGTGTATGTGTGTAGTCGCTGAAATTACAGGGGACGTAATGGAGCACGGGGAGCCTCAGCCTCATTGGCTGTATTCCTCACAAACCAAGATAGCATTGCTGTGGTTTACCGCTCACATTCATGCCAGCGACTCAAAATACCAGCCAGCGAACCGCTTTTATAAGCTTTACTCCATACACATCCGAGTCTATGTACAAAGTGGAACTTTATGGCTCCCAAATATAACTAACTCTGCAAGCATGTCAAGAAACCTGAGAAATGCTGTTAGAATATTTTGAATAAAATCAGCTTTTATGTTTTTATGTATCGAACATTTTCACAAGGTTTATTGTGGATGTGTTTTGCAATTGAGCCTTAGGCAGGTTTCTAAGTCTTTGTACAGACTCTGAAAAATAAGGATCAATCAATGACTCATTGGTGTGATTTTTCTAGAAAAAAACCCAGCATTTTTTCCATTCAGAGCAGTCGCCACAAACCTGCTATTTAAGATTTATTTCAGGTTAACTTTCCAAGATACAAGATTCATTCCCACCAAACAAGATGTTGTTTGTTTTGCTTAAATGCAGCAGTATGCTTGTCAGCAGTGATATGTAAATTGATCAGGATGAGAATCTTTTGGCAGTGACAGTATCCAGTTCTGATTGCTGGTGTCATGGTTCGATCCATTTTAAATTCAAAAAGGAGAAGGAGGATTACTGTGTTTTGGTTCTCATTTCAGTGCACAGTAGGGTTGGAGCATTTACTCTGTAGTCCATAGAGTGATGACTTCACCTCCAGGGCGGCCGAGGAGGTTGGCGTGCACCCATTATAGTAACACTATCCATCCATAATGCTCAGTGTGTGGGCCAAATAAAAAGAGAGAAGTACGCACCCAAAGAAGTTTATTTCTCACTTCCGTAATGAATAAATGTTTAGAAATTGACGTACAACAGTGAGTGATTCAGCCGACTGCAGTGAAGATGTGACTTAAAACTAGAATTTTTATTTAATGGATTATTGGAAAAATTTGCTTTAAAAAATCACCTTGATTGGTGAGCAATAACCAGTTAATTTTTCCGTTGTCAGTCTCGAACATCATCATCCATGACTCCTAACATTTGCCTTCTGAGCTACAAATTAGTTTTTTTTTTTGTAGAGTTTCAATCAGATGAAAATTGATTGGCTTATTTATTTTGTTTTGTAAGAAACAAAATAACATCATCAGTATAAGGCAGTAGTTCATCTTTAGTCTGTCCTACAGCTATTCTGTGATTTTATCAATATAATTGTATTGCTCCTAGTGTGAACAACAGACAGACCGACCCTGGCATAAGCATCTTTTAATAGAAATTAGCTCTCAGTTCTATTAAAAGTTAATCCAATTTTCATTTTTGTCAAGATAAATCTTTTTAACTCTCTTTGACATAAATGTAAAGACACAACCATTCATGTCGCCAAGCTGCAACCTCTTGGTGTGGTACTGTATTAGTTCCTTTGTCTGCAGTATTCAAATAGCCATTAATGTTCAAAGCCAAGTTTACGTGTTGCATAAAAAACCTGTGGTGGGCCTTAATTCAAATTAAGGGCCTCATAAAAAGAAGCAATGAGACCATCCACTGCCTCGTTTCGTTTCATCTTCTTCCAGAGATTTTTTTTCCTTGCTTGTTTAAAAGGTGCTCTGATAATTAGCAAAAGGGACAGTCTGAGTGTCCTGTGGTGAGTGTGTTGCTTGTTAAGAGGGAAAGCAGAGCACTCAGCGTAGCCCAGAAAATATTTGGTGTGCTTTTTAACCACAGGAAGAAACATGAATGAAACAAATGGCTGTAAGCATGGGAAAACTGCTGAGAGTATTAAACTGCATTGCTCCATTATGTTTGGTGCAAACTATTAACGTCAGAAAAATCATTTGACATCCCACATAAATGGCAATGAATTGTGTTGTGGCGCAGAAAGATACCACATGCCCTGTCAGTATGTGCTGATGTCTTTCTGAGAGTTAGCAGTCCTCCAGAAAAGCCTCCCCATTCATCTCGATTAACTCATCTCTGCTACTGTCTTTCAAACTGATTGTTGTCTGGTGATAGCACATCTACAGCTGTGTTGTTAAAGCTGTACAAGTGGCTGAGGAGTCTCAAATTCCAGCAGTAGACTTCCGAGAATTACAACAAAAAAAAATCTCTTAACCCAATGAAGTGACACTCATGAGAAATTCAGTCCTCCCATTTAATTACAGCTGCAACAGTGTGTGTTGTTGTATATCTGAATCTCCTCTCTGTGCGTTTCTCTCAGCAGGTGTGAGCAGTAACCAGATAGTTGTTCCTGAAAAGGTGAATGCAGTGCTGGGGAAGAACATCACACTGGGCTGCAGAATAGAGGTGGGCCCCAACCTCAGCTTCACACAGAGCTCCTGGGAGCGTCGACTTCCTTCAGGCGCTGTCACCCTGGCAGTGTTCCATCCTCAATTTGGAACCTCATATTCTCCAGAATACGGCAAGCGCGTCTCATTTGTTTCCCCGTCAATACGAGATGCCACCATTACCCTTGAAGGAGTTGACTTTCGAGATATTGGGTCCTACACCTGCAAAGTGGCTACATTTCCTTTGGGCAATAACCAAGCATCAACCTACGTTAATGTATTAGGTAAAGTACTGCTTTCTCGCTTCTGTCATTGCTGAGTGATTGTTCATATTGTCCTTAAATCTCACTTTTTAATGCAGGACATTGTTTGTTGTGATTAAGCAAAGCCTAAGTGAGCACTTAGTGTCTGCCCTGCAGGAAGCAACTACTCCCTGAAGCCACCCAACATTTAAATTACAACCTGGACAGATGCCACATACATTTAAATCCCTGCAGGAATCTGCAGCTGCACAGAGGCTGCTTTGGTGTGGTCCCACCTATCTCCCTCACACCGCTGTTACTTTCAAAGAAAAGCTGCTTTAACTGTTTTCATATTCACAGTGGAATATCAAAACGTTTCACTGAGTTTCCATAGAATCCTCTGTAAAGCCTCTCAGGCCTTACATGCAAGACACAAAACAGAAACCTTCTCATTCAGCAAGCACATAAATACAATGCAGGAAGTTCAAAGTGTCCCAGCTCAATGCAACTTAGTTGCTTGCAACAACAGTTTAATTGTAGGGTGTGACACACGGTGACTCTCATGACATTTAGTTGCATTTTACTAAACGGAATGAAACTGCAGTCTGCATCCCTTTCCCTCGAGCCTGTCCACTTGTCACTTATATCAAATCAAGGCTATTTTTGATGTATGTGAACTAAAACCTAAAACTACCTGTGGATCCCATCGGATCCTCTGAGAAAAAACCAAATCAAACCCATGTTAAATTTTCAGTGGGGATTCAAATTTTTAACTTAATTTTTAACTTCATACATACATATGTAGATATTAGTATAGGTTCACTTACGTGAATATGCAAGTTTCTCTCTGTAACTCCACTTCTCCGAGAAGCACAAACGCTGGACTTTCCCTGTGGTCAGCGTATGTTTCGAGCTCTAAATGGGCGCCAGTGCTGAGAGGAGGAGACTGCAGTATACGCAGCAGCAGCTTCTCATCTCCCTCCAGAGACTGAAGGAGACTGTGATGTCTAATGAGTGGTACATTAAGTGCTGCTGCGACAGCCACAGTGTCTAGGACCTCACAGAGTTCAATTACACCTTGCTGTCGTCTCTGAACGGCTTCTCATGCATGTTTTTGTTTTTGTTTCTATTTGCAAATGCATACATTCACACTCGGACATGTGCTTGACAATTAAGATGTAATTAGGTTGTGATTATGCTGGAAATGTGCATTCTTTGCAATGTGATACATGCCAAGTGGATTTTCGGTTCACATCACAATTACAAAACCAAAGGTCAGCAGAGAAGTGCCTTCTTCATCTGTACCTTGTTTAGAGGTGCTTTTCACAGTTTGCACAGCACTCTTTTGATATTGGAGCCCCACTGTAGCAACTCTAATGTGAACAACAACAATACCAGGGAAGAATTTCTGGAGAAAACATTATTTTCCTTCCAGCATCGATTAACGTGTTGTGTGTGTAATATTGGCCATACAGTGTAAATCAAGCTTGTTTTAATTTCAGCTTCAGTTTCGTAAGTTAACTTAAGATTCCCAGTTTTGATTCCTGTTTATACTCCGAGGTTCATGAGAAGACAAATGGCTGCATTTTCATTCCTTTCAAGTGAACTAAAGTAAATCTATGATACATTCAGGCGCTTGAATAATGGGCCAAAGTCACGACAAACCTCGTAATGATTAACAGGTGCAACAGACAGCGAGTTAATTTCAAGTCACACAATCGCAACACGAAACTTGTCGTCAATAGTATCAGTATCATGAGACACAAACACAACAATTGTATTAGCTTTCTCACGTTCTTTTTTATCTTTGTGTCAACAGCTTTTAGGGAACAGTTCAGCAGGAAATGTGCTGCATTATGTGAGCCAAAGGTCCTCACCAGCAAGCAATAGGAAAGGACCAAGGGAGGACATTATGACACATGACCCATTGTTTTCAGATACTAGCAGGTTAAAAGGAAATGCACTAAAACATTAACTGTCTTTTAAATATAAACTTGTGAATATATATTACTAATAAATATTCCTGCAGATCATTCTTCAGCTGTTTGAGCTCCTCTGATTGTGAGCAGCACTTTTCTTGAGAAATCAGCCCAGCAAAGGGACGGCTTTCAGTTTAATTTCTCCTTTCAGTCTGTTACAATACCAGATTAACTGCTTCAAGTTGTTAATACTCCCGATTTGTATTTTTTAATGCTAGATTTTACCGTAAAAACATCCAAACATTTAACTGCATGGCCATTGACTGTGCAGTTAAACCTTTTCTTTATAGAGGTTTCCACTCAGCATTTAGCGTGCATATGTGGACAGGAAAGGGCCAGAGCAGTCAGCCTGCTGAAGGGAAATCGTTACCCTTTCCCCCAACACGTTTTAACTCATCCAAAGCGTCCCCCTCCCTTTTTGACAGCAACTTCAAATTAACACTTCTGACTGATTTAGGTATTCTGATGCTTCAGCCAGCTCGCCTCCGAACACAGAGCCGCTACTGTTTATAGTCGGAGGCCTGCGAGGAGGGGCAGGGAGGAGGGAGTGAATAATATGAGGTAGAGGACTGGGAGCAGTGTCCCCACCCCGGGACAGGAGACGCCAGGTTATTTTTGGAAAAGGGCGGTGCCGGTAGTTATTTGAATTTGTTGTTGGAGCTCCTGCCCGGCTGGGGTGTCTTAAAGATGACGGCCCGGCCTTGCGGTGTGTGTGTGTGCCCTCGTGCACCACCTTTAAAACTGTCACCGCTGTAGTAAGTGGAACAGCTGTTAGTCTTCATTCAAAAGAGGCAGATATGGGGGGAGATGGTGCTTTGCAGCACAAAGGACGAGGAGATCGTTTGTGATGTGTTTATTTTATGCTAGTGGAATAAGATAACAGCGGCATTCTTCTCGTCACGTCCCCCTCACATGGATCTGTTTTGCCTCTCTGTTGAGAAAATCCTTGTTACGTTTAAACCTTCAGTCATTCTCGGGAAGCTGGTGTAACATTACTTCACCTCTAAAGTGCTGAGACGAGTACGGTAACTCAGCTCCTCGTCTTCCAGTACAACAATGTCAAATATAAACACAGCACAGTGTTGGCTGCACACTGTTTTCCTTCAAAGTCGCATGCACGCTTCAGGTACTGATGCACTTTCACTGATGCTCAGGGTAGGACTAATGGAGGTTACTGCTTTGTTTTACCTTCACTCAGACATACTTTATGTTTGACACACAACAATAAAGAAGCCTCCACTGAAATGTCTACATATAATTGAATAGCGTGGGTCATTAATTTTTAATGCATATAGGTGAAATGGAAGAAGTCAATCTGTGCTCTTTTGGCAGTTAAGTACACCGAGACCTCTGGGCATTATTTTTTCATATTCATACACAAAGAGATCAATATTCATTTTGTAATCTTTCCTCCATTCTGTCATTTCCTCCCCCTCCCCCTTCTCTTCACTCTCCTTTTCACAGTGGAGCCAAAGGTGTACGTGTCCGCAGGCCCCACAGCTCTGCTGGATGGCGGCAATGAGTCACTGGTGGCCACCTGCATTGCAGAGCGCGGTCGTCCCGCTGCTGAGGTCTTCTGGGAGACCGAGTTGTACGGGCGATCTGAGAAGCAGAGTCAGGATGAGGAAAATCGCACCACCACCACCGTACGTGTGCGCTACATGTGGCAGCCACAGAGGTCCGCCCAGGGGAAGGTACTCACCTGTGTGGTGAGGCACCCGGCCTTGCAGACAGAGTTTCGTATTCCCTACACGCTAAATGTCCAGTGTAAGTGTTGAAACAATTAACTAATGTTTAACTTGTACTTAACTTAAGTGACATTTAGGGGATGGCTCTGATACCACCGTTAAATTAATAAGATGCATCTCTCTGGTCTACAAATATTGGAGTGATGCACCCCCACTCTGCTTTTAATGTCAACACTGAAACTACTGGAACATATGAATAGAATTATTAATCATACCTTACCATACTTTTATACCTTTCCAAATTTTCCCATCAATAAATATGCTAAATGACCTTCACTCATATGTGGTAAATGAACTAGTTCTTATATATCTCTTTATATAACTCTTTCTGAGCACTCGAAGCGCTTATACAACACATTTGCATTTACCCATTCACACCACATTCATGCAAGCACTTCCATGTGATACTCTTTATTATCTAACATCCACACTTGTGTCGGAGAGCAACTTGGGGTTCAACATTTTGCCCAGAGATACTTTGGCATGTAGCCCGGAGTAGCCAGGAATCAAACCGCCAACCTTCCAATTGGTAGGTGACCTGCTCTACCTCCTGAGCTACAGCCACCCCATAACTGCTGTCCTACTTTAATGGACTGAGTGTCTCACTCAACATAGGCAGCCTGTGATCAAACCTTCAACCCTGCAGTTGTGAGTGTGCCACAGCTGCCTCATGTAAATACCAAAGAAATAAAAATACAAAATAATATTTTTGTGTTGTCCACTGCTGTTACAGTTTAACACGTAAATGAGCCACTCTGATGAACCAAAGCTGGTTCCATGTGCATCATTTGGCACAGGATCCATTTAAAGTCGAGTTCTTTGGTACACATGATAATTCCCGAGTGGCTGACAGAACAATGGGTCTCAAAATACAGCTGAAAATATAACCAATAAAATGCTGCAGCCGCTGCACTGAAATGCTTTTATTTTAAATTCTCAGAATTAGGTCAATCAATAATGTTCAGCTAAGTTAGTCAAGAATAGACCAAACTGGGTTTGAGCCTTGAACAACAGGTATTACAATACAGAACAAAATAATATTCATTTTTATATATTTGGAGCCCTAACATGTACAGTGTATGTGTCAATATTAGCTGATGCTGCTGCCTTGATTTATGAAGAACACGCTTAGTAAATTTTTCTTCCTCATCTATAAAGGAGCAATTTAGGAGTCATCTTAATGTTCTAATCATTAATACATACTTCTGTGGTGAGCAGTACCGTTACTCTGTGTCGGGACTGTGTGAGTGCAGGCTAATGAAGGTGTTTTATGAAATATTGATCAGGCCTCAGCAGGAATTCAAGGAGCAGACTCGGGCTACTGGGGGCAGCGGATGGAGACACAGAAAAATCAAGGTTAATACAGGAAGAAAGGAGCTTCCCAGCTCAATAAATCACACCAAGTGCAGAGGCAAGGGATTCTAAGTGCAAAAGAAGCACAATTTCAACATTGAACTGTGTGAAAAGGGTCAGCGGACATTGTGGGCCAAGATGTCTTCTTGCGTGCAGTAATGAGTTCCTCATTTATCCTCCAGAGAAATCAAAATGAAAAATTGGATATCTAAGTCAGTGTTTGCCATGTTTTATTACAGTGGCATGTGTTGGGCTTCATTTAGGCATCCTCCTGCCGTCCCTCGTTTTTTTCTCTGTCGTGGCAACACAGTAGAGTTTATTATTAGCCGCAGTTCATCTGCCGTCTGAGTCTGTCATTTCCGAACTTTCCACCAACCCAAGATCATTTGTTTGTTCGCTTGGATCGCTTTCACCAACAGATCCTGTGCCCGGTTACAGTCCTGCACAGCCTTTGTTTTGTCATCGCTCGCTGCAGTGCTTTATAATACGTGCTTTGTTTCCTTTGGAAAAGCTCATTTGTCATCAGGCTGCAGGGATCACAATGACTGTTTGTGAAGTCTGAGTTTAAAAAGAAGAAGAAATGTTGGACATTGTGATCAAAAAAAAAAAAAACTGCTGTAGGAGGTTAAAAAAATACAATAAATTTTTTTGTAAAAGGTTGTTTTGTTTTTGCAGTTGCACCGGTGGTATCAATAAAGGGAAGTGGCAAAAATTGGTACATTGGCCAAACAAATGTGAAATTATTCTGTGGAGCCGAGGCCAACCCACCTGCTCGTCAGTTCACATGGACCAGGTGAGTATCGCCAAAATAAGCCTTCATCGGCTGTCTCTGATATGTGAAAAGTCTGAATCCACTGATTTTGCTACCTCACATTTTTATAACCACAGGCCTCTCACACACTGTTAAACTGGTCAATATCAAATACAGCAGATGAAAAGTATTTAACTTACAAAATGTGAAAAAATTATTCAACTTCAAAAAAGATGAAACCTGCCTTTTATAAGTGGATTTCCTTCATTCTCAGTTATAATTCAAATGAATAAACTAACTAAATATGAACTGAACTAAATGTGCAGCAGCAGGAGATGAACCTGGAAGGGAATTATTGCAAAACAGAATTCATAAGTGATTTCATCCCTGTTTCCTTGTTTGCACAGCTCTACCAGCTACACATAGCTAAATTTGGACTTTAGGAATTCAAAGCCAGGTACTGCTTAGACTCAGCTGCTGTAACCTTTGCAGCACACAGTGGTGTTGGAGTGCAGTAAAAATGACGTCCTCGTCAACTCATAAACCTGCACTATTGAAGAATGTAAATAATAGCAGCCAGGGGTAAATCCTTTTTATCCAGAACATGTTTATGGGTCTTCAAGTAAAGTCTCACTCACAGTTGAGTGAATCTATTTATCGCTTGTATGTTTGTTTAGTTGATCAATAGCTCGTCAAGTCTGAGACTCAAATGACTTTATTAGAACTTACTGCACAGCTGATCAGCTGCCATTCGCTGTGTTTAAACGAACCTAAATGAAGCAGTGGAGTGAAGAAGCCTCAGTCTATAAATTACCTCCAGCATAACTTTCAGGCCTGGACACTGGAGCTGTCGAATGCACTGCTGCACCCATCGGGAAGACTCCCTGCTATAAATAAAAAGATTCCAAACAGTTCATGCATCGGAGCAACGCTGGCCTATTGGCAGCTCTTTGTCATCATCTTGCTTTGAAAACAAGAACTATGCTCTCATCTGGGCTGACAGCCTCAGTAAAGTCTAGACAGCCAAGTTCATACGGAAAACGTTTTCTTCTCAGCTGATGGAAGAGCAGTCGGCTTCGATTAGCATGTGATCTTATAAATAGTTGCAACAGGAAGACAGCACCAACAGAGCAGTGATGTCATTGTAAGTCATGAATAGCCTTTTCAGTAGTACGCTGGAACATGAAGCAATAACATGTATAAAGTGTATGTCTTTTGTGTTTTTTCCCTCTGATGTACAGCACACTGAAATGTCTGCCATGTTTAATTTGTGTACAGGTTGGATGGTTTGATCCCCGAGGGTGTCGAGATCTCAAACAATAGCCTTGTTTTCACTCGCCCACTGGAGCGCAATGATTCTGCAATCTATCTCTGCGACGTGACCAACGATATTGGAACCAGCAATCAGGTTGTGAACCTCTGGGTACAAGGTACTTTTTTTTTTCTTTCTTTTTTACCCTTTTCTCATAGTTGCATTCTGTAACCATCTGCAGGTTTTCCATAAGAAAAGGCCCGTAAGGGGGTCAACTTAGGCCTTGCATTATGTGGTGGAATAATCTGATCTCAGGAAACCCTAAAAACACACCTTCTCTGAAATTAAAAGTGAACAACTGCCTCTTTGCATTCTTCATGCCTTCAGTTCTTAGTTAAATCCACCCCAGATCAACACTTTTAGCAGAGCTAAGTCTCTATATACATATAAATGCCCCTGCCCTGATCCGCTTTCACACATTCCTGGCAACAGAGGAGCACGGAGCGCAGATAGAGTATCAGTACCAAACGCTTCCAGTGTTGTGGTTTTGGCAACATTAGATGTCTCAGATAAGGAAGCGGGTGTTTACCCCTGCTTGCTCAGCAGAGTACGCACTCATGTAGCCTTTTTCTGTGTTTTCTCTGAGGTCAAGTTTCACAGCAGGACTTAATGAATTGTGTTGGCAGATTTGCAGTAAACACAAGCCAGTATTTGTACACCATAAAATATGTTATTCAGTAGTATATTGTCGTCTTACAGGAGTTACATGAATTATGAGAAAATTAGCTTAATTTAGCACATGTGAATTGAAAGTATGAAATGGTGAAAACCTCCAAGTTGCATACTGGGGTTTCCCTGCAATGTTGTTGGTTCATTGATATAAATTCTTGTCATAAAACATGCAGCTCACTGAGCTGCTCCCTCTGCTTTCAGTTCATCATTGCACCGACGAGGCGGGGATCCTGAGAACGCTGCATCTTATTTTCATTTCTGCTCTGCTTCTTTTAATCCTATTCCAAACAAAGCTACTGCTGCTTTTGGACACGTATTCCTCTAACACACACAGTCCTTTTTGGTTTTCCACTGTCGGGAGGGGAGAGCTGGAGAAGTCCCAGAAAAGGCTGTCAAGCTCCATCTGCGTACAGGCCTGGTTTGGAGTCCCACTCCAAACAAAAGCACAGCTGACATCCTGTCTGGGATGGACTTGCCCTGAGCAATTATCTTGCTTCTCTTGTCAGATATTAAGACTTGGGCATGCGGCCCCTTGCCTCCCTGTCCTGTAGAGATAGTCGGGTTTAGCTCCGTGATGTTCCCTCCCCCCCTCTGAGGCTGTTTGGTGTAACTGTTTCACATTCCCAGTTGCGTGTGCAGCCTTGTGGTTTTTGGCTGCTCGGCTCTCAGATGATCAGCTACATAGTTGCAGACGCTCGTAATCTACGTGGGGTTAAAATGTCTCGCTGCAGGGTGGGATTGATGGTGACTGATGAGGGAAGTGATTGCCAGTATATCAGTTCTCTGACCTTGTTCTGTCTCCCTTCTCCTCACTCCTGCTTTTGCTTTACTGATCCTTCAGGCACACACACACTGCGTGTAATTGTAGGTAATTAGATTCTTACTCAGTTACCAAATCATGGAAATCATTATAGCTCTATGGGGATTCAGATTTTGATAACTAGTACTTAAAAACCTCCCGGTGATGCAGACCTTTTATTAGTGCAAGTCATATTGCTTTGTAGTCAGGCCTTTGATGTGCGTGCGCACCGATCGACGTGCAGTGTCAGACTGCTCTTCGTCTCCGAAGCTGGGGGTCATCACGGAGGCACTTATCCTGACCTTGAGCTCCGTGCAGCCCTTTCCTCTGCAGCTGTAGCAGAGAACAAATCAGATGCAGGAGCCTCACATCGATCAGCGCTTCATCTTCTCACATGACTTCCCCACAGCAGAGTTTTATTTAAAGGGAGAGCTAATCACACTTTCTCTGATCGTCACGAGCGCACATCCTCCGATCCCTCTCAGACTCGTCATGTTCACACACACACACACACACATCAACATTTAGGACTTAGCCTCTCTCTGCCCCACTCACCCCCCCCCGCCCTTTCCTCTTCCTAACCACACACTCACCTC
>VOQJ01024868.1:0-13943 GCA_015052665.1 Apistogramma diplotaenia | reverse complement strand
GGTTTTCAGTCCCTTTTTAGTGAAGTATTTATACCCCTGACTGATTGAGCTTTGCTCCCATAATTTTTTTTTTTTTTTTGCTTTTTTTTTTCTCAATGATTGCAGGTGAAATTTTTTTATCATGGCCGCAACCAGTATTTAAACCAAATTATATATTTTTTTTTTAAAAAAAACAAACAAAGTATGAGTAAGTGAAAGGGAAAGTTGTGTTTAAAAGGGAGAATTACACGGGCATTGTACCAAGGGAAAAATAAGCCAACATTACATAGAAACACTGCCCCATGCAAAGCTGTCCTGTGGCTTTTTGTCCTTTCACAGCATCTCCTGGAAAACAGTCGTAAAATGGAAAACCTGCCACCTGAGCGCAGTCACGCTGTGTAGATGTAGTTGTACTCTAAGCTTCAGTTACTTTATCTTGCAGATGTCTCTAATCTTAAAGTTGTTAGTAAAATGTCAGAGCGGGCTGATTTTTGGAAACACCTGTGGATTTGAAGTTACAGCAGCTATGCACAAAGGTTTTATCTGTTTAACTGCATCTAAACTCCACACGAGTGAAGGATGTAATGGATCGTGGAGCTGGGAAAGCTCTCCACGCCTGATGTGGAATGTTTTTGGATAACTTAATGCGGCTCTGATGCAGCCTGAAGTACACAGAATGCAGTGGCTGATGAAGGTGGTGCTTCATTACATGCATGTATCTTTAAATCCCTAAAGTTTAGGTTAGCAGCACAGTAATGGCACACTAATAAACGCTACTATAATTAGTGAATGTAACTACTTTTAAATGGCTACTGCAGAAAAGGTGCTGATCCCGGGCAGAATTAAAACATTTGCTTTGATATTAACTTTGCATCTGTAGAAATGTGTTAATCCAGTCACATTCATGCAGTGAAAAGCACAACTCTGTTATTACAGCCGTGAGCAAACTTCAAAAGGAGCCGGCCGGGCCAGGCCTTCCCCACTTAGCCATGATAACAGGCTGTGTCGCTGTCTTTTCCATTTTCCCTCCTCAGTATCCTCTGATTTCTGTCGGTAAGACCAACACCAATAGGTTTTTTGTTTTTTTTTTAAACTTCACTTCAAAGTAATGTGTTATAAATACCAGATGTGACTGTAACGGCTGTCATCATCTAACATTATGCGGCTCCATAAAAACCACCAACAGTTTCACCGCTCCCGCTCGACACTCCGTTGTCGTGCTTCGTTACTGTAAATAAGCAACAAATGGAGAAGGAGCGCTAATAAAGCGATCCGTCAGCTTCAGATTGGACGTGTTTGTTTGAAGTGTGATGATTTGAGTAGCTTGGAAACGGCGCGGGCAGCTGACGTCACTGCTGCACAGGCCCCGAATGCCGGGGTTTGGCTCCTGTGAGGATACGCAGCGATCATGGAGACAGGAAACTTAATCTGTGCATTAAAAAAAAATCAGAACCATGTAGGTTTAAGCTCTCGCTGCAACGGCTCCCCGAGGGAAATATAGATATTTTCTTCTTTTTCCTACAAACAACAAATCCAGCAATATTAGGTTCAAGCTCAAATGTTGACATCATCAGTGATCTCATCTGTTCCTGCTTGATTTGACCTCAGACGTTTGTTTCCTCAGGAATGACACATGGATCAAAGTGGCCTGTGCTGAGCCTCGCATGAGAGGGAAAACGGACCCTTTTTGGAAATGCTCCACTTGAGTCAATCAGGGTGTTTGTAGCCAGAAAAAGGGCCGTGTACGTGGATTACAGTCAGATCAGGACTGGCGGTCAGGTGTATCTGGATCTTTTGGGCGCACTTTAAAAAAAGAACTTCTCCACCCTTTTTTTTTTCTCATGCCAGAGCTTTCAGTTGAAGGTTCAGATGCCTGAGAATAAACTAGTTTAATCTGTTCAGCTCGCTCTCACTCTCACCGCCAAAACACACGCACCCGCCCGCCACACATCTGCCACTGCAGCCCACATTCAAAGAGCAGTCCTCGCCTCAGACTTTATCCTTTTTAATTAAGTTTTATTTTTTCCCCCCTTCATCACACTCAGCAACAGAGGTGCCCAGGCTCTCTGATATATAGCACGTCCATGTCTGCGTGTGGATTTCGTTTCTTTTTTTTATTATTTTTATGGCTGATGATTCATAGCTGTCCGCTCCAGATTCTTATTCGGTCTCAGCTTCATCTCAGAAAGACTAAACGAGCTTGAGTGATGAATGTTTTGGTAAAGTTCGTTGTCCTACTAGTTGTTTGCATGTAGAGGAAATGATTCGCTCATTATTTCTCATCACAAATGTTTGTATATGTGTACATATTGGGATTAGGTTTAGTGTAGGATTAGCTGTTCTCTTGGTTTGGTTTAAATGTTGGTGTACAGTTCGTTCTGGATTCCCCTACTGAATAGTTGGTGCCTTAAATGGGCTGAGCAATGCACAAGCTTAGGAATTTAAAAGTATTAATGCCATTAAAGAGATGGACTGACTGGTTCTTTAATATGTATTCCATATCCATATTTAAGATTTGCTGTTATCAAAGTATTAGTTGACAAAAGGTTGATTGTCATGCCTTATACATTTTTGAAAGGACACATGTAACAAGTTGGTTACTGAGAAAATTGCAATAAGCAAAGTTTCACTGGGAATTTAGTCAAGCCAGATTCTTAGAAAATATTATTGTCCTGTAAATATGCTGGCTTTTTTGTTATTATTATTATTATTGAAGAATCGTATTTTTTTGTATGAGGTCTGTAACTTTCAGAGTATTAGTTTATCTTCCGAGCGTTCGATGAGCTCTCGTCTCATGGTAACGGCGATCCCGTTTTCACCGCATTTTGTATTTGTTCTTGAGTTTGTGACCAATTATTTTGTATGTTGTCATTTGAATGATTGATGTCTCTCATGAATCAGAGGTGGAAGTGTGATAGATTGCATTTTGTTCTTTTGTTTGCAATAAAAGACCACGATTATTGCAGTCAGACGTGTCCTGGGGTTCTGTTTTCACCAGTTCTTTTCCTCGCATTATCATAGAGATTTCCATTATAGCAGATCAGTAAGATGCAACTTAAAAATGTCCAGTTAAGATGTGATTGAAATGCAGACTCAGCTTTAATCAAAGGGATTTAGCAGAAGTATCAAATCATTTTTGGACCTTGGCTACTCCTGAGGCTTTTGCTTCGTCTCCAACAGGTTCATGTTGTTTTTCATCCTAATTATGACTTCACTTGCTTCAAGTTTGGACCTCACATTTAAAGTCCTACTGAAAAGATACCAAATGCAAGTTCAACACTTGAAATTATCTGCAGATATTTTCTTAATCTGTCATAAAATAAGAAGAACAGCCTTCACCTGGCCATGAAACTGCTTATCATTCCGTTGTTCAATTAATATTGAGTATACATGCTGTGTATAAAAATTTCCAATCAGCTAATGCTACAGTCACAGGAGGGAAAACAGCAGTTGGAAACTGTTGCGACTGTTTCCAATGAATTTGTGATCTTGTTGCCTTTGAAATGGCTGCTTCAAAGATGGGGGACCAGGTCTGCAACCACTCACAGCCAGTGGGGTTTGAGCTGGCAATTACATGAAATCAGTGTAAATCACAAATCTGCCACACACAAACAGAAATCCACGTTGACTCTTTAGATTCAGATGAACTCCGACTGATTGAAGCTCTCTGAGGTTCTAAATTAAACGGCAATCATCTGCAAACCTCTGACAGTCTGTCTGAGAGTGATTGCAGACAGTCTGAGTGACACTGGACTGTTTGGAACAATTGACACCAATTTTTCCAAGTTCCAAGGAGGTTGTGCACCCTCTGACCCCTTTGGGTTATGAGTTTGAAGGATCCTTATAATCCCTGAATAGCAGTCACAGATAGTGTTATTAAGATCAGCTGTTAATGGTTTTAATGCTGTGGGGGACATTAAACCTAACAGACTGTCTATCTTAACTCTGATTAAAAAGTATTTGGTGGTTCCAACATGATGGATGGATGGATGGTATTCTCCCACATATGATGTGAAGAGGTCACTGAGGTCAGAGACCATTCATCTCTGTCACCTTCCTCCTCTTCCACTGTCCACACCTGTGTAGTGACTAGCTGACCCGTCTCACTCAGCCCAACTCACCACTCTCTTCATCACTGGTTCACAGAGAGACGAGAGCGAGGCCGCCGGGTTTTTGTCACACCTGCACCGACTGCAGGGCCACTGACCACCCACAACTCCCCCACCCCACGTCACCCATTAGTCCCCGGAGAATAAGATGTTTCCCTTCAAATACTGTGAACTTTTCACACTGAAATTATGCCCTGAAAACATTTACAAAGGAATTTACAATGGCATCCCTAATCCAGGCCCTCCCATTCTAAGTGCCTGTGTTTAATCCCCAGTGTTAACCTGGCTTTGGGAGTGCCGCTCACTATCAATATGTGTTGTTTAGTAAAGTGACAATCGCTCCCTCTGGTCTAGATTAAGCGCTGGAGGAGAAACCAGATACTTAATCCTTTGTGGCATGGACAGAAAACTCCCTTCTTGGACTTCACTTTCATCACTTCAGGGTCCACGTCTGCCAGAACCTAAAGCACTCACTCTATTATCGCAGTGTTGCCTGACTGGGATAACCCCAGCCTAATCCATCACTGCTACCATCTGCATGTTTGCGCAGGCAGGGTGGGTAAATAGCGCTGTGTTGGTGGGCTTGGGTTACCTCTTGTTTTTGCCTTTTTTTTACGTTTTTGGCAGATGACTGCAAGGGGCATTTTTTTCACACATAATGAATCAGTCAGCAAATGTGTTTAGTTTTGTTAGCTCGTAAAACAGCAGCAGGTTCTTTCAACATTCTTAAAGGACCCCACCCAAAGAAGGTAACATCAAGACGGGTAAAAATGCCTGATGTTTTCTGCTTCTTTCCTTTTGGAACAGCATTATTTTTATGTTTTGCTTCTCTTTTTTCTTCTGCAGCAGGAGTACGAGGTGGCCACTCTTTTGCCTCCCCGTCTTCTCCCGAAAACAGAGGTTTTAGCTAATGAACACGATCGCAGCCCCGGGGAAGCTCACATCAAAGGCCGCAGCTGACTGAGCTGAACAGGCAAATTGTCCGAACGCACGGCTTTGGAAATAATGAAATGCTGCGGAGGGTGGGAGAGTGTGGAGCAGTTGTCACATGGCCCGCGGTCTCACCGGCTCTTGTCTCGGTGTGAAGCGTGTGAGGCTTCGGGGCAGGGGGCCACCTGTGGCGGCAAATACCGGGAAGTGGAAAAAACACTGTAATGTGTTTCCCATAAGCAGCAACGCAGACTGTTCAAATTTTCTTATATTGCAACTTGATTTAATTGTTTTCTGTTTTTTCTGCAGATCAGCAGCGAAAGCTTATATGTGAAAGGTGTGTTTTGGGTTTCCACCCCAAAAGCTTTTGCTGTTTCGACTCATCTTGAAGCTCTCACAGGACTGTTTCTGCCTGCCCTTTACACTTTGAAGCTCCTTTATTTTCCAGAAACTTTACACTCAGCCAGGCCCACCTTCTGGTTTGTGATGCTGACATTGAGGACACACACACACACACAACACAAATGCAAATAGGTTCAAGGTGTTTATTTTCTTTAAAAAACTGGATCTGGTAATGCAAGAGAAGATACTGTGGGGCCCTCTGTTTACAACCATGTGCTAACCACGTCGTTTGTTGTTGTTTGAATGAAAACATTGATTTCATTGCAATACAATGATTTGAGCCATAAGTTCTCACTTTGTAAGAGACGCTCAGATGTAGACCTCTGTTCTGTGTGGAAGCAACATCACCATCAGTGAACGTTTTACCGTCCTACTGGAACCATTTATGACGGAGGAGATGACGTCAGGGTTGCAGCCATGTTTGCTGAGATGGAGCATAAGGTATCTCAAGACACGCATACACGCATTGGTCGCTGAGGCGGTGTAGTTAAATATTTGACCCACAGACTGTGTTTAAAAGATAAATGTAGTCACGCTGACATCATCGATTCGTTTTGGTGGCTGCAATCTTTGTTTTTCAAGGCAGACAGCTGAGCTGAGCTGTTAGTGTTTGCCATCAAGCTCAGGCAGCAAAGTGCAAAATTTTACTGTGACTCAGGTTTAATAACAAAGCACTGTTAACACATTAACCGAATAACCAAACCTCTGAGCATCTCAGAGTGCAGACCAAACACTGGCACTTAAACACAGTTTGGGTGCTGATTTGATTTTGGAGGGAACTTCAAGTGGCCATTTAAGGAACTGCAGCTTTTAAATGAGATTGTCACTGAAAGGGCCAAAAGGACCACACACTATGGTTATTTTTGTTTAGATTATGACACAAAGCAGCACAAATTTCAGGCCACGTTTTACTTTCTTGTCTTAGTTTTTTTTTTCTTGATATTTATTTTTAAAAGATCCCACAATAAATGAAAGAGTAAGACAGTCAGTGAAGTAACTGTTTTTACAACTAGTCATTCACTTAAGACGGCCCATTGTCCATAAACCAGTAAAAACAAATGACACAAAAAACCTCCATTCTCTGTTAAAGTTTTCCTGTAGCGTACGGTCGGAAAAAGTGGCGTCTGCTCGGAGGAGTACCCTTTCACTCTGCCTTCTGCTGATTTACACGCCGTAAGTGTAGGTTTTCATTGTTACAATGGAGCATTTAAATGCAGCCGTATATCACCAACATGACGTCCATAATGGAAACCATCTTTATTATCTGCTTTCCGCTGCAGTGTAGAAAGAAAAGACTATACGTGTTTTTCTTTTACAAAAGCTTCCAGGAGAGGATGTGTTCTTATCTGAAACAAGGCATATTTAGAAACCTCAGTGCATCACCTTTAAGCAGTGGATTTGACTTGTTTGCCGTATAAATGGGTGTACTTCCGACAAAGGATGGAGGTTGGGCACTGTGACAAAACCCTCTTTGTGCAGTGACTCCTCAGAGACTGAGAGCAAAGACAATGAAGGTTTTCATCGATGAGCCACATTGTTACCCTGGACTGCACTGAGGGCCATTCACAGATCAGATCCCGTGTGCTGTTCCCGGCCTGCTCTGCTGCCATGGAAAAGCTTGCTGCTGTGAGGCTGCCTTTCTCTCTGCTGACTCACAAGGTTTTCCAGAGACACTTTAAGGAAAAGTACAGAGAGCAGCAGATCTTACTGTGCAATATAAAATTAAATGGGGAAGATAGAGTGGTTTTCTCAGGAGTCCATTAAATATAGCATAAACATACAGGTTGGGTTGGGGGGTGTGGCAGTAAGAAAACATCAATCAGCTCATTCATGGAGGAGAATGGTTATCGCTCAGGTCACCTTTAAAGGCAAAAACACATGCATGTCAGAGTGAAAGGAGCAGACAGGTACCTGTGTGGTTTTTATATAAATCAACCTCTAATTGGGCTCCGGGCATGCCACAGGCTCTGATCAGAATGGGTGGGCGGCCATCTTACTGGGCGGTGACAGGGAGACCCCCACGTCCCCCTCCATTGTTCTGCAGTGCTGAAGCAGATATAATCTTCAGTGAATTTTAATCCCTGCAAAACAATGCAGTGGTCCCTGGGAAGTGACCACAGGGGATATTAAAGGTAACAACAACACACATTTGAAAGGCGCAGACTGAAATGCCCCTGGGAGTGGACTGGACCTGCATATTTATTATTTGTTAAAGTTATATGAGGTGCCTTGTGAAACTCCCCATTTTATCATTTCACAGCATTCGTCCAGTAACTGTCTGGTGATGCTGGAGGACAAGTGATTAGAATACATCAGCTGGGAACTATGAACCAGTCATGTGCAGTCAGGGGAGGCCTCACCTGTCATCATGGAAATATAAAATTTAAAAATAAATTAAATTATTTATTTTGATTTGTATTTTAAAGTTCTTTTCCATGTAACTTCACCACTTTTAGATTTTTTTTTTCAAAATTGCGAAAGTTTCACATTTCCCGCTCAAATCCTAAGAAGAAACGAGCGGTGAGCCGCTGAGCCTCACCATGGATTGTAATGACTATGCTAACTGTGCTGCATGCTATGCATTGAGACCGTATTGCTGTCCCTCTGCATTTCGCTATTAAGTTCAAACACTTTTGCTATATGAGCTAAATTTCTATATCTTAGCTGGTGTATATAATGCACAGTGTTTTTTTTAGTCAACAACTGTATGTGTGTAACGTATTCTTGTGCTGAGTGATCATAAAACTGCTGCAGAGGCACTAGGTGAGGCACGCAGTTCTCGTGCCTCATGGCAGGGGGCGCTGGTGATCCCAGGGAGTCTTCATTCGACACCTGCAGAATAATAGAATTAGACAGAAAGCTACACTAAACAGTTAGCAAACAAGTTATCGATGCTTTTCTTCAAAAGGAGGCGCATGGACTTCATTTATAAGTAAAGGTATGAAGATAATAACGGTTTTTTTTACATTTCTGTGCTAGTTTGTATATGTAAAGAATGCTGATATGAAATTTTAAACATGTTAACTGTTGCCAATCAAATGGTTAAAAGTACATTGTGGATTTACAAAACTAACTAAAACGAACAGAAATGATAGATAAATGACCTTCGTTTGCATATCTTATTTAAAACCCTTGTCGTTTATTAAGCTAGGAGTGCTGGGAGGAACACTTCGGAAGCAGAAAAACCCACCAACATCAAAGTCCACCTGAGAAGCTCGCACAAGGCGGCTACGGAAACCTAAAGAGGGGAAAAAGTCCCACCACCGCATATAAAACACCGGCACACAACCACGAGGTAATTAACACACACAATCCAGCTACACAAGCCTAACTGCAGACAGACAGCGGCCACAAAGTCCACCGGAAGTCTAATTAGTGACCATCTAACCAAGCTAACTCTGTGAGCAGCTCGCAAACAGAGCCAGGGTCAATAGTCACTCGTGCACCTTGAATCTTGCACCTGATAAAGCATGAAAAACTAATACCAAAAATAAGCATTAAACCAAAAACAACAATTAATAAAAACGAGCAAAACCACTCTGAGAACTAACTAAAACTTACTAAATTAAGGAGGAAAAAAGTTACAAACAAACAAAAACTATAATGTAAAAAACCCTGAGCTGTGTTCTGGGGTGTGTCACCTGAAAAACTTTAATGCCAAACAATCCAAACTGCAGTTCACATGAAACAAAGGAAGGTTGACCCTGTTCATTCAGGAGGGACTTGGCTCTCTTCCTCTGGGAGTGACTCAGAGGTTGAACTTTGTATTTTCTGTTTTCTTCAGTATAGTAAGCACACACTCATCCAAGGACGTCGTGATGTTGACTACTGTGGTCATGGAAACATTTTTGTATATTTTTAACTAGTCTATGTTGCCTTTTTTAAACTGAGATTGATGACCTCCACCAGTGCTTTTTGTTTGTTTGTTTGTTTGTTTGTTAGCTGGGGTTGCATGTTTGCACCAGCTGGGCCAGACGTGGTCGTTTGCATTTGCATATTTGAGTTGAGCATGTTTGAGGCTTTACTGCTGCTGCCACAAGAACAGTGGGCAGTTCCAGGATGTTTAAATGGAGTGGAAAACTGCCCTGTGGGAATGGGCCGGCCCACGCAAAGTAACAACATCCTATCAGAAATAAATATGAAGAAAAAGCCACTTTAAAACGTATAAAGTTAACAAATGCCGTTAACAAAACACAGTGATAGCCATGAATCTATTTTATTTTGTTAAATGGTTCAAATAAAGTGCAATGTGATGTGTGAGGACATGTCTGTTGTTTTAGGTTCACCTTATGGGTCAAGGAATGGGAGGTAGTGGGTTAAACCACTGAGGAGCAGAGTAGGGGGAAACAATTTAAAGATGGACTGCATATTATTATAGTGTATATTATTGTATTATTTAGCATTATATAGTTACAGTGCCATGAAAAAGTATTTGTACTTTTCCTGATTTCAAGAGGGGGGGGGGTTGCCTTTGTCACACTGACATGTTTCTGATCATCAAACTAATTTTAATATTAGACAAAGATCACCTGAGTAACAAAATGCATTATTTAAATGATAATACTACTTTATACGTCAGGCCCTTACTTTTATTTACTTCGTGTACGGTTGTGCAAACAAAGCGGTATGCACTCGTTAGCACTGGTGAGTTTGACAGTCACTTTGGGAACTGATGCTGCTCCACCTCACCTGCAGCCGCAGGTGACTGAGCTTCAGTGTGACAGCCGACACCAGCATCTCTCTTTTTCTCGCCTTTTAACTGGTGCCGTGCTTAAAAGTAGTTGGTCAGTACAACAACAAAAGAAAAAGATTTGCTGCATTTAAAATGGTGTAAATTACATTTTGGTCTGTAATAAGTCAAACATATCTGTCATGAATGATCTCAATTTATTTTGAGTGAGAAAGAACACTGCTGTCTCACGTAGAGAGTCATGGTTTGGCGATGTGACTTTTATATATTCTTTATTTATCAGGGATAAAAAATAAATTATTTTCAGAGAGATCCGGCCATGAAGGCAGCAGAAGTTACAACAAAATATAACCTCACAGCTCTATAAAGATACTTGATGTTTCCAAAAATGACCAGTTTGATTATAATGTAGATACAGTAACGCAGTCATAAAGATACTTGCAAAACAGGTAATTTCTCTATTTTATTTATAAGGCCTTTATAAATCCTGTTGACTGCAGTCTATTTACCAATGTAAGCAGAGAAATTATGCTCCACATTTGGTTACTTTTGTTTGGAGAACCACTGTGCAAGAGGAACAACAAAGTAATTAGATCATATCCTCCAGGCACAATGAATATCTGCACATTATTTTAGTCTGGACCAAAAAACACCTGACCGCCCAACAGACCTCGTCACCCATAGTCCCATGCTGTTAGCATGTCTGAAAAAAGACCTCACCATCACCATCAATCACTTTGTCTGAATTTCCATCTGTCTTTGGGTCCTCTGTTGTTATTTTAGTGTTAAATCTCTGTCTCCTTCACCTGCCTGCATTTGTCAGTCTGCAACTTCTACAAGGCCCAATAAGCAGCAGCTAATGTGACTGAGCGGACACCCACCACTCCCGCCGCATGCTTCCTGTGAACAGCTGGACCTGCAGTCTGACAGCCAAACTGGCAGTCCGTGTTCCGCCCGGCTACCACCGGCTGTGTGCATTTGTGCATGTGACGGCGCTCGTCATGTGACTGCTGCCTGCTTCGCTGCTTCAGTGTCAGAAGTTAGCAGCCAGCAGACCACCAGCAGAGGCTGTTGATGTTTGTTCCAAGCCCTCAGATCAGTGGTCATAAAACTTCACCTCCCCTCAGCCCCTGCAAGCTCACCTTACTATGAATCAGTCTAGTTTGGCTGTTATCTTTGATCATCTGCTTTGCTCAGGTTTGTGTTGGCTGTCTTTATTTTCCAGTCTTCCTCCTGAGTCTTCTCTCAAACTGTTTCCCTGTTACCTGACCTGATTCCTGGCTGGGACAGATGAGCTTGTCACACTCAGCTGTTCATCCGGATGATGTATCACCAGCGCGCCGGCTTGTAGTCAGGACATGTGCTTTTTTTTGTTAGAACAACATCAGCGAGGATTTAACATATCTGAATTATAGCTGTGATTTAGTGCAGGGTCAGACAGAGCAGTCACAGTTTAAAGCAGCAGAAGCCAACATTATGACTTCATTTCATGACTCGTGTTGTTGTGGCAGCCAATTTTGGTTTCATTATTTTAACTGCATCTGTTACTGCATGTATGTATGAACATTTCTCCCAGTTTCACTAACATTATTTGGTTCACTTTCATGGTTTCCTTTTTCTTAAAGCTATCATTCAGTTTCGATTCTGTTGAGAGGCTTTGGTAATTTACCCCAGCGATGACGTATTTCGAAGCGTATCTATTTCTTTCATCACTGTCAACTATATGAAAGCAAAATAATCACTTTAATCCTAAAATCTCCGCACTTTCTTTTCCACTTACATGTACTCACAGTCATGTGAAAAAGAAAGTTTCATATGACTCTGTGCGGTCCTGTGAAAACAATGCTCAGAGAAACGGAGCTAAATGTCAGACAGGCCTCAGTTAGCATGTTAAGTGTTAAAGCTCATGACAGTACAACTAGAAAAAGAGTCGGGGCTTTCAAATTATGCCGCGCCAGGCGCATTTTCCACCTACTCCACCACTCTGCGCCTTCTACTTTTTAATTTTCCTATAAAAAAATTTTTTTGCGCCGTCCGCTGTATTTACATTCTTTCAATCCGAGCCATTTGATTGGTTCATGCCATGTGACTATTCATATCGTCTCCTGCTGTCATGGCGCCTGCTACTTTGGCGTGCCCCCCTGCTACTCCAAACAAATCTGCAAAAGAATGACTGACTGAAAAAGAAAATGTGGCAATCACCCAAAGTCCAAACCTCGGCTTGATTGAAGTACTGTAAAGGGACCGTGAGAGAGCTGCACATAAACGAATGCCTGCAAACCTCAATGAACTAAAGCAATGCAAAGAAGACCGGGCCTAAACAACAATATGAGAGACTGATAAAGTCATACAGGAAATGATTACTTCAAGTTATTGGTGCTAAACATGGTTCACCAAACTACTGCATCATGGAGCATTCTTAGTTATTCATAGCACTTTATAGAGTCCTGCATAGAGAGCACAGGATCCTTTTTCACATGACTGTACATAATACTGTTTGTAATGCAGGGAAAGCTGTGCTGATGCCCAGGGCCCCCAAAAGACCCTCAGATAGCCTGAGCCTGGGGCCCTGGGCTGAGTTAGCTGAGTTACAAAACAAAGAGAAGTTAGCCGCATGAATGGTTGTTCAGCAGATTGAAATTTATCATTCATCCCTCCAGAATCAGCAGAACATGAATGAAGCACAACAACGGTTCTTCCCTCTGTTTTCTCTTTAGAATCATTTCCTGATTGACCACGAGTTCCTAATCATCCATGCTTTGCTTTAAATTGGGACACTTTTGACTTAATTAAACACAACCATGATCATATGCAGAAGTAGGGATGACAAAAGTAGACCTCTTTTGTTCCACCACAACACGAGCGTGTGTAGCAGGAGACCCGAGGATGAAATGAAGCACAATTCATGTCAAAATGGATAAATTACTTGAAACAGAGAGGGTCGGGAGTGCGGCAGGAGGCCCATTTAGGAGCTTTTAAAGTTGAACAGCGTGAAGTCTTAATTACTGAGACTTAACACTGGCCAGTGCTCCACTCATGCTGCGACGGTCAGGAGTTGGCAGCTGCTGCCCCCATGTCTTTAGAGGAAGGAGAGAAGACTGAAAAACGAAGACTTAACAGAACATTTTCACTGTTTTTAATCAGCAGGTAGGGGGTACAGTGAAGGCTGGTTAAACTTATTTCCATTTCTGGGTTGTTAGATAAAAGACCTCATTCTGTTTGCCACTTGGTGTCAGGATGAGATGCATTTCCAGCAAATTAGACTTTCTCTCCACCTTTTATCCTCCCGTCAGAACGTACCTTCATGCACACTTGGGTTTATTGGCGGTAATGATAGCAGGTTACTCCCCGCTGAACAATCACGTTAATGCTGCTTGTTCAGACAGAGAGGGGAGGGACCACTTTTTTGGAAATATACTGTACCACAGAAGCTCTGCAACCGCTGGTAAGAGGGTGTGAATGAGGTTAGGGGTATACATGTATTAATTCCTCCTGTGATAATAGGGTTCAGGTATGTCTTTATCGCTTTAATGCTGCTCATAGTGGACAAAATAATACTTTATAAACTGTAGCAAACAAACTTCATGTTTAAAAATACTATTAAATATCCCACAAGGTACACGGTCCTATAATAATAGTTGTTCTCAATTTTTATAAAGAACAGCCAATGATTCAGTATAGATGACTTTCTATGCAGATGATACACTAGTGTGTGTGTGTGTGTGTGTGTGTGTGTGTGTGTGTGTGTGTGGTCATGAATAGCATGATTATAAAAACTAGAAGTTCACAGTTTTACTATTATGTTCTGTGGAGTGTTAGTTCACATTAAGGCT
>VOQJ01024853.1:0-16304 GCA_015052665.1 Apistogramma diplotaenia | reverse complement strand
CCATCAGGGAGGGGAGAGGGCAGCCAACGATCCTCTGTGCTGTCTTGACTACCCTCTGAAGCCTCTCTCTGTCTGTCTGAGTGCAGCTGCCGTACCATACTGTGATACAGTACTTCAGCAGGCTCTGATGGATGAGCGGTAGAAGGTCAGCAGCAGGTTTGAGTCCAAGTTGTTCTTCCTGAGGACCCTCAGGAAGTGAAGTCGCTGCTGAGCCTTCTTGATAACAGCTGTGATGTTATCTGACCAAGAAAGATCAGCAGAGATGAGGACACCAAGAAGATAGATAGATAGATAGATAGATAGATAGATAGATAGATAGATAGATAGATAGATAGATAGATAGATAGATAGATAGATAGATAGATAGATAGATAGATAGATAGATAGATAGATAGATAGATAGATAGATAGATAGATAGATAGATAGATAGATAGATAGATATAGGGTGGTGGTTGACAACATACCTGAGGAGAATCAGCTTTTCCTTGATATAGAAAAGACGAGAAATCACCATGGACTGAAGTGGTGAGTGTGGACAGCCACAAGTTCCCCAGCCTTCATGTGTCCTCTGATCTGAGTTGGTCGGCAAACACACTGTGAAAAAGACTCAGAAGTGGCTGCACTTCATCAGACTGCTCAGGAAAGCTGGGCTGAGCTGCCACCCCCCCCACGCAAGCCTACAAGGGACTGGTGGAAAGCATCCTCACCACTGGTGTCTCACTGCGGTATGACAACAGCACTCAGCAGAGAAGAAGGCTCTCCAGAGAGCCGTAAAACCAGCTGAAGGAGCTATCAGGACTGAACTTCCATCTATGCATGCAATTTACACACAAAGAGAAGGAAAGGCACATCATCAGAGACCCACACCACCCTGCCCACTTTATTCTCAGGCCCATGTAGGCGCAGAGCACACAGCCTGAGGAAAAGTGGAGCAGACAGCATCATCACATACAGGAGCAGAGTCCATTAAAGCTTCTTTCCTGCCACAGTCAGGCTGATGGCATCTCTTATACAATTTAAAATTTATCATGTATTTAAATAACCTTTTTAAGTTCCTACTTATATTTTTATATCATTCACAGTAATTTCTTATTTCATATTGTTATAGTTTATGTTTCTTTTTTGCACTGTCACTCGAGAGCTCTGCACAAGAATTCCTTTGTTCCTTTGAAATATTGCCTGGCTCGAGCAGTTGTCCAATCGAGCACTTTGGGGATGTGCAGCTCACATCTGCAGCAACTGTGTTTCCAGCACCTTGTTGAATCTGTCCCATGAAGAATTACGGCAGTTCAGGAAGTAAACGGGGGTCCGAACCGCTGCTTCTGTTACACGGTTACATATATTTGTGGGCTGTATATGAGCTCATAAAAGGAGTGTTTGAAGAGAACTGCAGGCCAGTTCCTCAAACTCACTGCACTCACATTTAATTATAATCAAATCCAGCCCGCTGTCCATTCATCACCTAAAATAAGATCTTATGGTTTTATTTCCTCTTCTCGTTTTCCATTTTGTAGAAGTGTCAAAATTCTCACACACCACTCACAGTGATCAGTGGCATAAACGTTAGCGGCCACTAGAGGGAGACATGCACCTTCCCCAGTGCTGAAATGACGACATCAGAAAGTCAACAGCCATTTTAAGCTTTTAGTCTGAGGATAATAATAAACACATGATCACTTCACCACGTCCCAAAAGAAAGGCTTGTCATGAAGCCAATGCAAACATTTATCTGCTGATTCACAGCATTCATAGAGTGATAATTGTCCTGATAGAAACATCAGGTAACAATTCATGATTTATGGATTTGAGATTATTTATTCCTTCCTGATCTCCTGGTTAAACTCTCCACAGTGACAGTCAGCTCGGTTTTCACTGCAGGAAGAGCAGGAGCCATTAATGGCTCTGAAACACTGGCCAAAGTCCTTTAAAACCACTTCTCCGAACTGCGCTCTTTAGCATATTGTGCTAACCAATCAGGGCTGAAATTTGAGTCTCATCACCCCATTATTACTGCTCATCAACTGCACGTCGCACAGGGAGCGCAATTATTGATTGTATTACGTACAGCTGTGATTACGATTGTAGCAACATATACGATCCAGTCAACTTTGGGATTTTTAGCATAACAGAGAAAGTGGCGTCCCGGGGAGAGGAGGAGCTGAGCACGAGGGTTTCCATCGCTTCAGAGACAGAGAGAGACCCATTACACCACTTCTCCATTTCCTCTCTCAGGGGCAGGAACCAAATGGACACATTAATAACACTTCGCATGTCTGAGGGAGCTAATGGCGCCTTGAGTGCTGATTAAGGCTGGGAAGAATTGGGTGTGGAGAAACAGTATTAGTTTCACTCTCTTTAGTGACTGTTGTGGTGCATGAACTGAATCCAGGGCTTTGGCCTGATTTTTTTTTTTTAAAAAAGGTAAACGATAGATATGAGTGTTATTGTTTTACGAGGGAACATGTTTTGTATGGAGGACCAAAACTGACATAATTAGAAATAAAAACAGAAATATATATACCTTGTTTAAATACTGTTTTTCCTTTTTCTTCTACATACATTTTCATCAAGAAATGTATATGTGTTCTTTTTAATTTTTTTTGCACACGTGTTTTCGTCAAGAAATGTATATATTTTGTTTAGTCTTTTCCTTATACAAGCCCTTGTTCTTTTGTCATTTCCTCGTCTCTCTTTTGCCTTTTCCGTATGCATTTCTGCCTCATTATGCAAATGAGGAGGGCTGCCTTCTTGCTCCACCTCCTCTGCTATTGGGAGGTTCGGGAGGGTTCCCGAATGGGCGGTCATGTCCTCATGGTCATGCCTCAGGTGCAGACAGTGATGGTGGGTCGTGAAACCAAGCTCCCGGGCTGAAATTCACCCCCAGCCCGCCGCTGGCCGGGAGTCAGGCGTTCTCTCCCGGCAGCTGACTGCCGGTAGACAAGCGGCAAGGGACATCGCACTTTTTACACTCGAGCAATACCTTGATAAAACGAACAGATATTTGAGGTTTACACGTTTACATTCTTGCCTGAAAACATCTTAAAAGTTTATATTGTGTCACAGAAACAGTCATATTTCAAACTTTTCAGCCACTTTCGACCGTGTGTTTGAGTTTCGATGCACAACGGAGCATGCACAATCGATTTGCATATGGATGAGCTTCTTCGTGTTTCTGACCAATAGCAGAGGAGGTGGAGCAAGAAGGCCGCCCTCCTCATTTGCATAATGAGGCAGAAATGCATACGGAAAAGGCAAAAGAGAGACGAGGAAATGACAAAAGAACAAGGGCTTGTATAAGGGAATGACGAAACAAAATATAGACATTTCTTGACGAAAACGTGTGTGCAAGAAAAATGAAAAAGAAAATATATACATTTCTTGATGAAAATGCATGTAGTAGGAAAAGGAAAAACAGTATTTATACAAGGTATATATATTTCTGCTTTTATTTCTAATTATGTCAGCTTTGGTCCTCCATAGTTTCGTGCCGTTTTGCATCGTCACATTTCTCTGTGTGAGAGCATTTACACTGGGTGGCCTTTCTAAAACCCACAGTGCCAGTTTGGCCAGTTTGAGGAGCAGCGTCACAAAGAACACACAGCAGGCATCTCAGAGCACGTTTAGTTACTGGTTTCAAATGCTTACATAAAAGTGCAAAGTCATGTTGAAACATAAACTCACAATTTCTCTCTGTATATAGATAATAACAATGACATAAATAAGGCACAGTGTACACAAGGAAAGTGCTGTAAAGTATGTTTTCCTCTGCATCAAAGTCCTGGGAATCACTGCTGTCCAGTGTGCTGAAAAGTTGTGTTTTTGCCTGAAGTCAAAGGGTGGGACAGGGATTTCCTTTTCTCCCGGGGTTAGTAACATGTGCTCCTGGTCCTTCCTGGATTTGGATTTAGCACACATCCTTAAATGCAGCAAAACTTCAAGGTTTTCCAGAGAATCAGTTCAGTTTGACCTGCTCATCCCCTTCCCGCGTGACCATCTGGAAAGAGTCCAGCATCTCAGCCAGACACAACTCAGTCCAGCTTCCCTCACAGCGGAGTCACAGTATGTCGTGTTTGGGCAGGTTGAGCTCCTCCTCAGACACGGTGAGGCCCCCCATGTACCAGAATATCCAGAAGATCAGGCTCAGGAAGATCAGCAAAGGTCCAGACAGCACAAAAAAGTCCCAGAAACTCAGCGGTGCAAAGATCCCAATGAAGAAGAGGATCAGGCCGACGATGTCGAAGACCAAAGCCAGTGACAGGAAGACGGTGCTGCACTTTTCGTGCTCCATAGCCAGGCCGGGCGAGCGGGGCAGGTGGATGTTGTCTGAAAAGGCTCGAGAGAGAAGTGCGTTTCCTGTCTTGGGGGAGCATTCTTTTCTCATGCAGCACACCTTTACATTTCTTTCATATCACGAGACTTGGTGGAAAAACTGGTCTCCAACCACTGCAACAGGTTTTGCTCATTAACAGCTCGTGAAAACCCAGAAGCAGGCCTTCATTCCTCTGAAGGCCTGACTTGTTTTGCACCTTTCATGTGTCATTACTGTCATACCTCAACCCTTTGTCTGAAAGCAGTGTGACAGATTTATGCACATATATTTCATAATCAGCTGCCACTGAGCTTGTGTTTACACGGTGATAAGCTTGCTGTAATTATTCAGGGACCCCTGATCTTTCTGTTCAGCTAATGAAACCAAAGTGATTCGAGGTGTTGCATCTTTTATCAGATTGTGCAGAGCCTCCTTGTCACTTCAGTCTCACTGCGTATGGAGATTTATCCCAGGAGATATACTCTGCCATGTTTTTTCTATATTTGAGAGCAGCTCTGCAGGGCGGATACGCTGCACGAAAGCGTTCCTTAAATATTTAATATTTCACGGTTTATGCAGCTCTACAATAGTGACACGTATTATAAAGTGACTGTCACAAAAGAAGGAGTGCACGTAATGGAAACTTCTTTGCGAGCACCTTGTTTGACCAGTCACGCAGCCGCTATTTGTCTCGTCTCCGGCTCTCACTTGCCACCCCACCTGCTGTTAGAGCGAGCGTGCGCAGCGGAGATGGATTCGGCTTTATTTACTGTAACATCACAGCTTTGATTAAAGTGAGCTGAGCTGTCAGTCACACTGACTCTGTTTGTCAGACGCTATTTCAGTGCTTGATCAGCTGAACCCTGCAGAGCTCACATTTGCATAAGGTGTGCCGTCTCAGTGGAGCTTCAATCTCAGGATCAAACGGAAGCTGCTATTCCCAGACACAGTTAAAATATAAACATGCTACTGTATGAGGAATATTACATACATCCTAACGCATGCGTATCAGAGAATGCTATAAAGTGCTCTAAGTCACACGATCCTCTGTTGAGGATTTTTATTTTTGTAGCTTTGTTGTAGCGTCACCGCCCTGCTCTGTCAAACCAGTCTGACCAGTGTTTATCTTACACCGACGGCAAACAGCACACATGACCTGTTGTTACTGTGTCCACTAGCAACTAAAAGTGGAAAAGCTGAAATAATAACCAAACATTACTAACCAAACATTTCACTTCACATGTATGGATCGGGTTTTGCTCTGCGCACCTTTAAACTACAATTTGGTAAGAAAAAAAAAGTGATAATGATATATGTTAAAAATTTACAAGCAAAAAGAAATAAAAATTCAGCACAAGGCTGCATCAGTCTGCTGAAGGCCTGAGTGACCTCAGGCTTTCACAAGATAAACTCTCAGCAAGACGGAGGTCACAATATCAGACTCATTCATTAAGTCTGTCTGTTATTACCTTTCTGGGGGGGGGGGCAGTTACAGCACAACAGCTAATGTCTTAGCTTAGAAATCCACCATTTATAATAATGTCTGCTAAAGGGTTTTCTGGGGAGAACAAGGACAGTAGTTTCTACTTTAAGTTAAAGTGCCCTGCTGTGCTCCGACTGCAAAGACGCTCGATTCATTTAGCTGAAAATGCCTCAAGTGAACTCGCTTTCTTATTCCTCTGCAAACGGAAGCAAATTCTTTCCAGCAAATGTGCAAAGTCATTAATATGAAATTACAGACCGGAAAGGGAAAGAATAAGTTAGATGAGAAGGAAGGGCGGGGTGCATTCTGGGCCTTGTGCCTCAGTATTTCTAAGCTTTTGATCTATAATGTCCATCCAGGTTTGCAGGAGCGTCATCCTTCTTCCCACGCTCTGCAGAGAAACACGCATTTTAAGATGAAAGTACTCATCGTGACATCAGGCCGTGTCATCGTTGACCACTTTTTTCTCTTCTTCATGGGTGTCCGATGAGTGATCGTAGCCTTCATTGCTGTAAGCGGTGGATCGGCCCCACGTCACCTTGCCAGCTTTGTGGGGAGGTGATCCCACCTGGCTGCACTCCTCATCCTCCACGCACTTCACGCGTTCCTCCCCTCCTTTCAGCTTCTGGCTTAACTTCTCCGATAATTTCCTGGTCAGCTGCACGATGCTGTTCCTCTTCTTCAAATCGTCATACTCAGGCACCCGGACGTTCCCCACGTACCACATGAGCCAGCAGGCCACGCTGGCGAAGATGATCAGGGAGCCGGAGTAGATCAAGAAGTCGCCATAAAAGCGCTCGTTGACGTGCAGGCCGGCGAAGATCCCGACGAACAGCAGGACCAGACCGGTGATGTCAAATGCGATAGCGATGAGAAACACAATCCTGCAGGCTCCTATGCACTTGGCCACATCCATCCTGGAACGATTACAGCCGCTTTAAGCTGGTGTAACGGCAAGATGCTTCATCCTTTATACCTGAGCTGAGGCTGCGCACCTGTGGAGCGACGCCCCGCCCCGCCCTACTTTGCAAATGAACAGGATTTTCCTCCAGTTGTATTCACTGTACACACGGAACAAACGCACACATATGCAGATTCCCATTTGCTTATGTTTCCTGAACAAAGCTATAGAACAATCAAAGCTTCCAGAATATTTTAATTCAGTTCCTTTTCATAGTGACACATCACAACAAATCATCTCAACTTTCCACTTTAAGTTCACCCTAAAATAATACAGAGACCTTGAAGATGCCTTCATGAGTAGGTGCTCGGCTGTGGTGGGGAGGAATCACTCCCCTTTTAAATGAGGAGATCTCTGGCAGAAGCAGGTTCAGGGAGGGTCAAAGATTGTCGTTCGTGCCAAGAATCTCACAGGCTGGTTTGTGCAAAACAAATGATGCAGGACTCACAGGAGCTTTTAGCATAACATTTGGCAGCCAAATGAAAGCGATGTATGCAGTGTGCACGTCTTCCTCAGTGCCCCACAGTGAGTGAATATCAGGAACAACTCAGGTGTCACTGTTACAGTGCTGATGTGCTTTTCAGGCTGAATATTTGTCGGCTCTTTATTGATTTTACGGTTATTTAAACCACATTTGCGAATGACACAGATCATTAAAGTTTTCAGTTAGTAAAATGTTTACTCTGTAAAAACAAACAATGCTCTTATTTAATCTAAAGTGCTGCTTTAACTTAATCTGGAAAGGTTCTTCAAGTATTCTGTACTTTTCGCTTCCATTGTGAGGAGTATAAATGCACCGACTTGCTTGATGTAATCATTTTTATTTGGTTTTGGAACACTTCCAAACAGGCATGCACAACAGGGACGTTCACGTTTAGAAGAGCTCAGAGATCATAATGTCAGCAATGGTGTATTTGGACTTGTTCCCATCATGTGTGAAGAGGCAGAGCAGTGCCACACACACTTACACCACTTTATTATGGTGCCATAATAAAAATAGTTAAACCTCTGCACTGTACACATGGATACTGGAAAGCCCTTTGGGTCACAAGACTCAAATGATGATCAAAACACTGCTAAACAATAAAAGGCTCATCGGTCTTTGAACACACCATTGCAGAAGCGCTCTGTACTGTATTAAAAATAACAAATATGCAAAACTCCTCAGTGTCAGGACCGAAAGTAACGATGACCTAATAAAGTTAATAAACTGTCAAAGGCACTCGTTTAAATGAAGACTCTTGTTTACAGTTACACTGTATCCAAAAGCAAAATATATTAAATATTGAACGCAAACACACTGGAAGCACAGATGTTTTTACTTTCTGCAAATTAAACTCTCATTAGATCAAAGGATGTAAATGCTTTCAGTCTCAGCAGAAACCTGATTATTAATATCATCATAATTCGTTAGAATATTCAGTTTTGAATTGACTGTAGTGAAGAAATCTACAAATATATTATTGATATGATAAATCAATTTGTGTTAAGTTTTCTTCCTTCATAATAATACAATCTTACTTTAATTGTTTTTTGCACATTTAGTCTTTATTTATGTTGATTACTGTATTGCACAGTAATCATTACCACATGATGTGTGTGTGTGTGTGTGTGTGTAAATGAGTATTTTTAAAAGTTTATCTTTAATTTTTGATGCGTTGCTGGTTTCTGTGTCACCTGGCAACTTGTATGCCAAAATGTACAATTTATCGGTTAAAATTATTTAACTTAAACTTATTAACATTACAGATATTGCATTGTCACAAATCCAGCAGAGTGTTGTTATCAATACCTTACATTCAAGTATTCCTAATTAAATAGAGCACCAAACACTAAATTAAATGTTTTCTGTACCATTTTCATCTTTTTGGAGTCAGTGAATTATTTCAGAGGTGATTACTGTATCCAGTATTTACTCTTCCGTTACTTCTGGTGTTGCTTTCATTAGAAATCTGCCACATGGCTGCAAAAGGCTTGATTGTGTTCACCCAGCCAGTGTGTGTTTCTGTGGTGTTTCATGCTCGCAGGGTTCAGGCTGGTGTTCCCTGCGAAGCTGCCTGCTGCCTGAACAACACGGCCGAGCACAAGTCGTATATTTGTTGTAAAGAGTGATTCCTTCCTGTAGCAGTCATGTGATTGTTGGTAAATACAAATACAAATATTGATTCGTGTAATTCTAAATATGACCTGCACTGCAAGCCCAAAGTGTGCATTTTCAGTGGCCAGAAGGAATTAATATTTAATGCTCATTGCAGCAGAAGCTGGTAGTGAAGAGGTTACTTTAAATTGGCTGCAGCCTAATATTGAAATCTTATGCAAATGTGCTTTCAGGTCACACGAGTTAAATTGTCACTCTTTACATAATTCAGGGATGAATGCATTTAGATTCAAAGCACCGCCCTCGTGCTTCATTGTAACAAACACATGCAGCTGGACACAGGAAACCAGAAAGGGACAATTACAAGCCGTCATAACTTTAAATTGTTATTATTTTAAATATTCATAAGGACACTTTGCTGTCTTTTATCTTCTTGCTAAATTCTTTGTGAAAGTGTAAATAATTGCATTTCCTGCAGCACATTCCTGTTCATGCGCTCTGTTTTCAGCAGCCACAGTTATTAATGAAAGGCCGTCATGCACGCTGAGACTGAGCCTCATCAATCCAGAGAGATAAACATACATGTTACCACACAGTCTTTTAATAATTATTTTCCACAGAGCTGAAAATTTCTTCAAGTTTCTTCTGAATTACATCCAAACATGAAGTTTTGTTGAGCATCGCCGTCACAGATTGAATGTCGGGGGCCTGTAGTAACTGAGGGGCTTCTTCATCTTCGACCGCTTCCTGTTCTCTTTGGTGATTGGAATCAGGACCACACCCACCACAAAAACCATCAGTCCAATGGACAGCAGGGCCGGTCCCAGGATGTTGGTGACTTTCCGGCAGTGGCCGGCGAAATACAGGCCGCTGATGATGATGCCACATGCCAGGAAGCTGCCCCCGGTGGACATGAGGTGGATGGGGAACCAAAAGACTTCAGACCTCTTGGGGGAGTTCTCTGTAGTCCATACTGACTCACTGCGGGACAGACTGAACACGGTGCTCTCGGTGCGGCTCGGGGGTGTGAGCTGGTCCCGGGACTGGGAGAGCGTGCACTCCCCCAGGGGGATGTTCTCCGGGCTCCCTGGCATGACCTCCGGGCTGACTGTATGGAAGCAATGTGGAATAAAAATCAATCTGGAAGGAAGGATGTGTCTCTTTCTTTTACAGGGAAGTTACTAATGATATCATAGCACATTTACAACATTCTGCAATAAGCACAACAGTCTTTGCATCACATTACTGTAACCAGGAAGTTCCTGCAGCGATTGTGAGCACGTCGTGGCTGCACATTTTTGTTTTCCTCAATCTAAACAGCTTCTTTCCCCACTGGAAACGAGTCCACACCCAGGAAAGGAGGAAACGAGTAAACAAACACCTACCTTCAAATTCTGGATTGAGTCCCTGCGTCCGCACTTAACAATAACTCACACAGAAAAATCACAACTCCTTTAGAAATGTGAGAGAGAAGCTGGGAAAAATTCTGACCATCGTCTGACCAGAGAACCCAGTAAAATGCAGCGATGCAGATTCAACAACCATCTACCCACCCTCCTGCATTATCTCCACCTCCTTCAGAGAACCCTGTAACCACCATCCCCTTACCATCATCTACCATTGCAGGCGGTCTGTCCTGATGTTACATCCAGGGTGAGGTTCTTGCCTTTCTTTCCCCAGAGGATATCCATAGACTCCCCCCAAACCACTCAGGCTCATTGAGCTCTAAAAGGATTTTACAAAAACTTTAATAAATAGCTCAGGTGATGCCTTTTTTTAATTTCTGGAAAACAAAAAGCCTCAAATTTTGCAGAGCAGGACAGTGAGAGGGAAAAATCCACCTTTACAGGCTTTCAGTCTTTCCATACAAAGAAAAGCAGGGCAGGAAATGGCTCTCTGTTATAGGCGGATTGATGCAGCAAGCTTTCCAATAGCGACGGTTATGTTGGTACAGTATTGATCTCAAAGTACCCTGGAGCAATTATCTGCAAGTTGTTCACTGAACATGAGATCAGTGAAATCTGTACAGTAACATTAACCCTCTGAAAATGAAGGAGATCGTTCGGAAATTTGGTCAAATTTAGGATTTTCTTCTGTCATCTCAATATCGAGCTTCTAAGATTTCGTGCCTCGGGTGCACAGGGGAGCCCGTCAGAGGGATGTTATTGCAATCTGACACTTCTGCTGCCATTAAACAGGCCTGATATCACATTTGTGTCTGCATCGCTTTGTGAAAGACATGTGTCACCGTGTGGACATTGATCTGAACATGAGCTCACACATTAACACAATTAGACTCTAGCTGAGCTGAGAAGACTCTTCGGGGCTGCTGCTTGTATTCAGCAAACACTGAACCTCCTCCCAGGTTTCATTAGATTACTGCAGCATCTCTTTAAAATGCTCCGTCACGTGGTTGAACGCTGATGTGAACAAGTCTATCAACGCTTGCAATGAACTCGATGATCCAGCAGAGGGCAGTCCTGCCTTGGGGCTCGGCGTGTGGAGCTCAGGTTTGCTGTGTCATTAACTTTTAGTGAAATTTTAAACACTGCGAGCCGTTAATTGATCAGTTAATTCAATGTTTTAGCAATTAACTTGGCTTGTTCTTTTATTTTGCAGTGACATATGAGGAATTAATTGCCCATCCCATGTAGCGCTTGTGATCATGACGCGCCTAATTCTCTTGAACGTCCAATTAAGTGAGTCATATTCCACTCACTGGATCAGTCATCTCATCGTATTTTCCACCTGCGCAACTCCAGTTTAGATGTGATGTGAGTTTTAGTTCAAATGTCACGTCAGACATAAATGAAAGAATTGTGATGTCACGTAACCATTTTAGTAACATGTAATGTTTTTAACATTAAGCGTGGTCCATGTGCTGAAAGGTTTGACGGTGAAAGCAGGTCAAAAGCTCAACCGATAAAGCGAGTAATTATTTGTTTGGTCAGTTTGGACCCAAAGCTATTGGTAACTGGCCAAATGTTGTCTGTTTTGTGCTTTATTTTGCAAACCCAGAGGTCCGTCATCCTGAGAATTCAACTAATTTACCTGTAGTTACTGAATAGAGCCACAGGGTGGAGCCACTTTCCATTTTGTTGTATGGAGCTAGCATTGAGAGGAGTAGAAGAACATAGAGAGCTGTAGTCAGTGCTGTGTCAATTAAAGCAGTCTGATTCCAATGGTCAACAACCGCCTGAGCTATAAAGCTGTCCAGATGCCATACTGAGGAAAAGAACCCAGTTTGCTCAGTTTTCTAGCATTGCTGCAGGTCTGAGTGGGGATGAGGATGGGGATGAAGAGGGCCGTAATGATCCAGGAGTGTTCCTGGCACCTTCACTTTATGGATAAATAAATCTGATTGACAGTTTCATGTATGAAAATGCCAAGCTTCATGTGCAGCTGCCTTGTTTTCCTCGCAGCTGAAAATACTCTCAAACAGGAAGTAGTATCACACCATATTGAAAACACATCCGTTCACAGTTTACGTGTTAATGGCAGTTACTGCTACATCTGGCAAACTACAGCGATCATTAAAGGATTTCTTGCGTTCTGATTTCAAATCCAGTTCATGTGTTTGAGTTGCAGGAGGCACGCGGGAGCACGGCTTACCTGTCTGCACCTGAGACACAACATTGATGGGAGAAAGAAAGGAAGCTGAGCACATTTATCCACAGCAGCTGGAACTTCGTGACATAATCAGAACTACAAGAACTACAAGAACAGTCTGCCATGTTTAGCTGACTCTGTGGAGTCCTCCAAAACCTTCTGTTATTACTGTTTTTATTTGTTTTTTCCCCTTTTGTTATTAAGTGCTTTTCACTTTCTTTGTTATACACTGCTTCATGCCTGTGATGGTGCTCTATAAATAAACTTTACATACTTGTGCACAAACACATCTCTGGTTGCTGGACTGATGTCAACCAATCCTGAGCACCAATTTGAAGAATACATCAATGTTTTTGTCATTGTTGATATTTTTTAAATGATGCTATCTGACATAAAAGATATGATTGTTGAATGATGGATAGAAGAAATACATTTAAATGAGTGTGTAAGTCTGTGGAAGGCTTTGAAACCATCTATTACCATCAACTAAGGGCTCTGGATACATTCTAATATACATTAGACCTTTAAGAATACAAATGGCTGAAAAATCCAAATGTTTGGATGAATCATTGCAAATCAGTAGATGTTCTGATTAATGATCCCGATGGGAGTGGCTCCTTTGGGCTGTCCATGGTTTTTTTTGTTATGGCCTTCATAGTAAGCAGCACATTCCACCAACTTCATCAAAACTTTGGATAGAAAAAGACATCCAAAAGATGTCACGGGGGCAGCAGCCTAAGCAAAGAAACCCAGACCTCCCTCTCCCCTGCCACCTCCTCCAGCTTATCCGGGGGAACGCCATGGCATTCCCAGGCCAGCTGAGAGATATTATCTCTCCAGCATGTCCTGGGTGTGCCGGAATGTCTGGAACACCTCACCCAAGAGGTGCCCAGGAATCATCCTGGTCAGATGCCCGAACCGGGCCACACCCGGAGGAATAGCGGCCCTACTCTGAACAGCTTTCAAATGACGGCTATCTAACTCTAAGGGAGAGGCCAGCCAACCTTTGGAGGAAGCTCATTTCATCCACAATGTCGTTCTTTTGGTCACTGCCCAAAGCTCGTGACCATAGGTGTGGGTAGGGACTTAGATCGGCCAGTAAACTGACAACTTCGCTTTTGCATTCAGCCATGATTGATTGGTGCAACATCTGCATCACTGCACCCACAGCCCCAATTTGTCTGTCAGTCACCCTGTCCCCTCTTCCCTCACTCGTGAACAAGACCCTGAGATACTTAAACTCTTCCCCTTGAGGCAGCAACTTGTCCCGGACCCTCCACAATTATCTGGCTGAGGACCACTTCACACTCAGCTGTGAAGCACTCCAGTGTGAGCTGGAGGCCACCCCCCGATGAAGCCAACAGGACCAAATCATCTGTAAAAAGCAGAGCCTTCCACCACTTTGCCACACCTAGAAATTGTGTACAGACAGAATCAGTGACAAAGGGCAGCCCTGCTGGAGTGCAACACCCGCTGTACATGAGTCCGACTTATTGCCAGCAATTTGGAGCACACCTTCCATCCAGGACAACAGATCTCATCCCCCTCATCTGCCCTGCTACATCAATGACCTCGCCTGCAGTGATGGGAAAGCCCCCCCACATCCTCTACTTTTAGGTATCAGAATTAAACTTTAACTGGGCTTGAATTTCATTGTGTGATAGCTGGTATTGCACTTAATTTAAGTTCCATCAGTGCAGAACAACTGACCAGAAATGCTGCAGAAGTGGCTCAACAGCTGACCATGACCATCCCTCTGCTACACGCTACACGCTGACTGTCTGCAGACAGGTCCGAGGCTAAGTGTCTCAGAGCACGTCTTTGGTTTGGTGGTGAAATGAGCTGATGTTGTAAAATGTATGTAACATATACTGTGTTAATGCAGAGAGAATATACAGAGAACACAAGGCGAGGGAAAGAATCACAGCAACGTTGGAGCTGCAGGAGAAAAACAAAACACAATCTGAGGAAAGAAGACGACCACGTCAGGCCTGAATATAAGCGCACAAGTAGCTTATTTAAATGAAGATTTTATCTATAAAATGTGCTAAAAATTATTATCTTTTGTTTGGCTTTTAGCAGCAATTTCCAATTAATTAAAGTGATGAAACATATATCCAAAAGCTCTCCTATGAAACACCCAAACTGTTCTTAGCTGCTGTTCTCTTGGGGAACATCTCTTATTCACGTGTTTTGGGGGGCTTGTGTCCTCTGTGATGTCACCTCCTTTTCTCAGCTATGTGACGAATAACCGCTTCACTCAGTTCTAAACAGTTTCCCAGCTTTTGCAGCGGCTGCATTTTTTGTGATATTCTTCATAATACTTCTCTGTAGTCTGCATAGCTTGTGACCTTGTGAAGATTCCCACTGTGTGTAGTTAAGGCAGTGAAAGACAGGATGGGTTAACCTACACTTGACCCATGACGAGAGCCTTCTCTGCTTCCTTCACAGCCATTGGATAAAAGCCAGACTCAGCTTTGCAGTGCTGAATTTCAAAACTAGAGCCAATTAAATTGTGGAACATTGACTCAGTATGTGGTGTAAGGGACAAGGGATACAAATGCTGTGCGGCCCCAAATAAAGTGTGATGCCTGGACTCCCGATTTGCAGGTGCTGAGGCTCTTTATGTCTGTTTTTCCGTTCATTTCAGATCCATTTGCATTCTTTAACAACACTGAAATGTAAAAATAATACGTGCAATTTTAGGTAAACTGTAATTCCACGTTCCCGGACGTGTGGTCAAAGACAGGCGGCTCATATCACAGGCAGATTATGGGACTTACTAGTGCTGCAAAGTTAAAAGTTGAGCCAGTATATTGGTAAACCAACACACTGTACAGGTATCAGTCTAATCCTATTTGATAATACAAACAGAGAGCATTGCCAGGGATTAGAGCTAATAAGCTCCGTCTTGAGTCAGCACGCTGACTTTGTTGGTTTGGCAGGAGCTTTAGGCTGGGATTCAAATGAACTGTGGACTTTGAGGTGCAGTGCGCACGCCCTCTGGTTAAAGCCACCAGAACTAAGATGCTCTAACAACTCCAACCCTTGCGGTTTTTTAAGGCTGTGGATTAAACAGAAATACTTTTTGGCCAATGAAGCCCCGCACAGAGCCTCATTAACTCCAGAGCAAATATCAATAAAACTTGTGCAGATATTCATTTCTCTGCAGACAAATTACATTTCAGGTAGTACATCACTGATTTATTGACACATGGAGCCCTTTCTTTGTACAGGTCACCTTGGAAAACTAATTAATCTGCTTTGCATATTTATAGCTTCTCCTAGAGTAATCCCAGAGGTTGAGGTATACAAGCAACTGTAGCATAAAGACTCTTTCACTCTTGCTAATACACAGAAAAAATGTAATATTCATTGTTCTCTGAAAGGTAAACAGCAGCCACTGATCTGTAATGCTCAGTGTATTTAGATGAAATGCAAACATTGACTTTGTAAACGCCTCATTTTCTGAGCACTTTATGTTTCTATAGCAGCGATAGCAGCAACCATTACTGAGCAGGTGACATAGAATGAAATCTGCAACTGCTGGCTAAGGCTAAACATAGATTTCATACGATAATGATTAATATATGTGCAGTGTAAATGTATTGTGGTGGTGAGCTCGCAGAAGTATGGCGGACACTCGGGTGTATGTTTGATGACATCACACGCTCAGTTGCTCTTGCTCGAGGAGGCTTTGACACGTGCTGTGGGAGCTGGAGATCGACCGACCGACCTTTCGATTGGTAGAGGACCCACTCTACCACCTAAGCCACAGCCTCCCACCCCCCCCCCCCCCCCCCCCCCCCCCCCCCCCCCCCACCCCCCCCACCCCCCTATCAC
>VOQJ01024848.1:57770-68487 GCA_015052665.1 Apistogramma diplotaenia | reverse complement strand
ACTTCATACTAAAAAATAATTTGTTTATTTATTTAAAAAAATATTTTTGAAGTTTTTTTTTTTTTTAATCATACATTTTTTTTCCATTTCTATTCATCTGAAAGCTACCGTTAAAACAAGGCGTTTAGTGATATTTAACCCAGTAATTTTTCAATGTTTTTTTTTCTTTAAAGAAATATTGTGAAAAGTACTGAATTATAAAGTCAGAGGCAGGTTCAGCTCGAGCTGCAGGACGAGCAACACCGAAGCGTTGCATTTCACAAAACGGCGGTGCTTCAGAGCTCCAAAGGAAGGGATGTAAAGGAAAAATTCCCTCAAAAGGCTTTAATACACTTGTGTTTTGCATTACTGGCATCAACTGTGGTCAATAATCAGTCAAACACACACAGTATGAGGCTGGGTAAACTGAAGGGGTTCCTTCTGTAACCAAGTCAGTCACAAAGAGAAACACAGAAACTAGAAATCTACGTCTGAAAGTACAAAAGCAGAAAATGGACTATCAGGCAAAGCAGCTACAGTACATAGTTAGGTTTGAGTCCAACGTGATTCTAATTTTGCCGAAACTCTCTGCTTTCAGTTAACACACCCTCCAGTTTCACAGGAGAACCTTTGACTGCATGTGTTTAACTCTGCGTGAAACATAACAGCAAGATTTTTGATATAAAAGGAAGAGAATTTGTATTGCACTTGTAAAGAGGCTCAAAATGTTGCACTTTTCTTCTGTAATAAAGTTGTTATAAAGCTTTAAACTGTCACGATCAGAAAGGTGGGATTATATTACAGTCAGTTCGAATAAAGCCGAGCTTCTGTTCCTACAATTGTTATGAGCATACCCTGTTTTCCTCTATAATGCAGGAAGTCACTCAAGACGCAAACAGAGCACTGGATACAGACCGCTGATTATCACCACGTCAAATCATAGCTGGGGATTTTTCCTTTAACCCGGCCGAAACACCGTCCTCTAGTGTGAACAGCCCTCTGCTGGCAATGTTTTGGGCAACATTACACCACAACATTCCTGCAATGATTAAATGGAAACATTGTCCCTCTGCACTGGTTTTGTTCAAGTCATTTAGGATCTATAATGTCGCCCAGTGTCCTTAAGTAGCCCAAAAAGTTGCCAGACGACCAGCAGTCACACCGTGAGACCCTGAAGAGGCACTACCGGACCATCCTGCCACACTGTGAACCTGCCACTTAGTAAAGTGACCTACAGTATTGATTCTAAACATTAAGGTGACCATAAAGAACAACAAGGAGAAGAGAGAAAAAAAAGGGAATTGGTCGTGACCTCTCTCTGTGATTGGACACACTAGTCCGAAAAAACAGAAGAGGAAACGGGTGGGTGAAAAGGGCGAGGGTGGACATTATGACCTTTTCATATCCCTTCTTCTCAGTATCAATATAAAGGAGGATGGATGGATGGATGAATGGATGGATGGATGAAGAGGAGGAGGAGGACGTGGTGAGTGATATGAGGGAGGGAGAGAAAGTCTTCACTGGCTACATTACTGATGTAAAAAAAAAGTCATCAGCCGCCTTCCCAATTTCACCATCCAATCAGCTTTGAGAACAGATTTGGTGTGTAAGTGGCGGCTGATGACGTAGCTAACTCGTTGCTGGTGTTTGTTTGTTGAAAAGAAGAAAGAAAACAGAGATGGATGCTTGTGGGTGGCCAGTGTTACATTCCCGTACTGCTTAATAGATTGATGTTGATGATGATGATGACAATGGTGATGATGATGATCTCAGAAGTTGAGATGCCTCTGGCTAGGCTGGTGCAGGTGCATGGTGTTGGCCTTTGGGGGGCGCAGCAGGTTCAGGCGTCGCAGGGCCTTGCGGGACGTCGGCTGGGTGCGTTGGGTGGGGTTTCCCGGCCTCTGCTGCACGAGGCCGGCCTGAGCGGAGAGCGCCGCGGCGTAGCAGGAGGAGTGAAGGCTGGAGCGCCGCTGGGAAACTGCCGCCTCTGGCCTGCAGGAGGCAGAAGCAAGAGCAGATTAACTGATGGGCAGAAAATGAAACAATGTTATTTCACAGAATAGCACAACCTCTGTTTCCGCTAATGTCATCATAAATCACAGCTTCAGCTGAGGTCATAAAATGACTGGTGACCTGTTCGGGCAGCTGGGGCTCTAGACATTCCTATATTCTGATATTTCATAAAGTCACATGATCTGAAGCATTTTTTTATTTCAGGTACAGTGTGCCCCACCCTTTCTCTTCGTGGTCCCCTGTAACTCCCGCTAGTTTCAGTGGAGAAACCGAAGCGGCAGAAAGGGGGCTGTGGAGAAGTTATGTGCGGAGAAATTTGAAGTGTGTAATTGTAGATGGCTGCTGGAGCCTCCACGTCCTCTGTAGCAGCAATGCTCCAGAAACAGCAGCTGTAGGTGAAGACAGCAGCAGGGAGGGAGAGGAGCAGCCAGAGATGAAGTCTTTGAAAGGGAAACCGAGGGACAGAATGAGCGGGAAAGCGTCGTAGGTAAGCAGGTAGCAACGTTAGGATAACACAGGAGCTAACGTTCGCTCGGATTCTGATGATACATTATGATTGACATAGAATATACCTCAGGAGGTGGAGCTACAGTATGTGTTGAGTAGATTTACCTGTTTGCTTTCCACAGTCGTTATTTGATAGACTTCTAAAGTAATGATTAACTCTAAATTTCTAATAAGCCTGAAGGCGGAAGGTTGTGTTTTTTTAATATGATTTAATATGATTAGGTTTTCAATTTACCACTTAATTAATGGTAATAATCTCTCCCTCTCTTCCTGTCTAGTCAAGCCAGGCAGTTGAGGAGAGAGAAGAGAAACTAGACTACTTCTCCCATCCTGAGCCTGCCAGAATGCAAACATTTTAAATCATCACCCAGATCAAGATGCTACAAACCCTGTAGCGCAGTTCTCTGTAAACCCACATACATAAATTACTAGTCGGTTGTGCTCCGCTAATAATGAGGGGCCGGTCTAAGCCAAAAATGCCAGAGCCAACTTTTTGTCCCAGTCCAGCCCTGCTGATATGTAATCCATATTACAGTTTGCTGTGTTCAGTTAGGATTTAGTATCATGTACAGTCATTTTGTCTGGACACTAATGTGTCAGAGTTTTAAAAAAAATCATGAAATGTGCTGTCTGGTGTTCGGATTATACCTGTGACGAGGGCCTTCTGGCGTGCGTCTGGCCTTCTCCTTTCCACTTGAGGCTGTCGGGTTTGCGGGTATCTCATCGGACGAAAAGTCCAGTTCCGGTTCATCCGAGCTTGTTGGCAGAGGGTCGAGGTTCAGCCGCGGGATGCTGTGGTGGGTGTAGACGGACATGCTGGGGTGTTCAATTAGCAGGTTCTCCAGGGGGCTGGGCTCCAGGACAATTGGAAAGATGCTGCGGCCAGTGAAGCAGGGTGGGGGGGTGAGAAACCAGCTCTCCTGCAGAGAGCGGGCGTCCAGGCGCAGGAACCCGGTCTCCTCGTCTTCCTCCTCTTCATCCGCACCACCGTCTGGGTCGGTTTCAGCTGTGGAGTTAAGGGAGGTGGAGGAGGCGTAGCGGACAGGGGGGATGCCCAAGGGTGAGGGGATCATCACCAGGTCGTCGTCTTCATCTTCATCATCATCATCATCTTCATCATCACCGTCATCACCGCTCATCTTCCTCCTCCTCCTCGTCCCCCTGGAGGATGGTGGATCCTGAGTGGTCATCATTATTCTGACTGGAGCCGGCTTCAGCTGATGAGTGAGAATAAGGTGTAATTAATGGAATGAAATATAATCTGGTTTATAAGTTTGTCACTCACTTTTTATGGTCTTCCAAATTAGAAAACTGAAACATTGATGGGAAACTCATCAGAGAGGCTTTAGATTTTGTGTCTTACAAAAGAAGTAACCTCTGGAGGAGAAAAATAAAGCCAAGCACTAAAACTGCAGTAATGGTCCACTCAAGGCTACCTCCAAAAGAAGCCATTCTCCACAGGCATGTGAATGCTTAAACCTGGTCATTATTAAGGGCATGGCCACTTTGACTGAAAGGTGTGTGAGGACACAAGCAGTCATAGCAGCTAGGCGTTACTCAACTGTACACCATGACAGTGTTTGAGGTTCAGGTGCCTTTTGGAGCATCTCTAAAGCAGATCATTCAAATAAGATTGCTTGATTTGTACTAATAGGCCTTTCAAGACATCTGTGCTTCAGTACAGTATGAAGATGAAGATGCACAATAAACAAAGTCATAAACTAGAGGAAAAAAAAAAGAAAATTTGACATCCAAAAATGAAAAATTAAAAAAGTTTCTTAAAATTTAAATTCATTAACTTAAAATATCAAATTATTTTCTAAATTCTGAGTTATTGTCTCAGAGGTTTGATTTAGTAAATCAAATTTTTGAGACTGAAAACGTTGCTTCTTCCATCTTCTTCATGCAGCAGCAGGACCGTTTCTGCTCTGGCTGTTTTGATTTCAAGTGAAACACTAGTGTAATTTCTTGTGTTCGCCAGCAGTGGGCGCTGTGGCTCGTCTATGCAGCGGAATGGAGCCTGCCAGATGTAAACAATCATTTTCTGGAAACTGATCAGCCAAACATCTTCCTGCAGGCTGACAGGCTGACAGCTCAGCACTGCATGCCCAACGAACCACGGCTTGCACGCATGTTTCCGTTTGAATTTCTGTCTGCTATTAAACACAGACAAGAGCAGCAGAAACAACCGCTGCTCACTTCTGCACGTAAATCATTACGTGCAGCGGGCATGCATGCATCCTGCACTGCGAGCTATCATATGCAAAACTGGAGGCTTGCCAAACGCTGTGGGTTGGACTTGTTTTGATCCAGCCACAGCTTCTAATGATTCACAGAGAAACAGGAAGTTAGAAGGTGGAAGGCCAACATGATCTCAAGCAAGCAGACTGGATGTTAAAAATAACTTTGTGCCGACAAAACAGACTTCTCTGCTTGATTTCAGTTCTGTTTAAGGACGGGCCTTTTCTGCTGTGCTCAAACGGAGCTTGTAAATAGCGTAATTATCAGATCATCCAATATTTTAGTGTTGATCAGACACACGCATGAAAGCTTGAGGTTTATGACCTCAACATCTTCAGCAGTCACTTCCCCTGACCTCAGTGCTCTCACTGTTTACTGTATAACTGCAGCTTATTTTCCATGCACGTGAACGAGTGTTTGCAGTTCGCTTTCCACACGTGACATTAACACCACCCAGTGGCTCCGACTCTCAGGAGCTCACAGAGGAGTCCTTGTTTATCCACAACAGGCCGGAGAAGTTGCAGGGTGCTGACTTGGTTCCCAGCAGCTGATCTTCACACTTTATCCTCTCAGCGGGGGCAAGCCGGGCCCCCACTGTCCGAGCCCCATCAGCTGCTGAGCTCTTCCTGCAGAAGCTGCAGACGTTTGCAAACACAGCAGCTTGAGGTGTGCACTGTCAACTGAACAGGGTTTCCAGATCTAGAGTGGAGCGCCGGCAGTGTTTTGTACACTCTGGCTCACTGTACATCGGGTTAATGAGGTCAGTCCGGATTATGAAAGGACCAGCTGACCCTCCGCATAACTCTTGTCTTCTCTATGAACCACAAAGGCTCAAAGCATGCAATTTCAGCAGAGCTTTAAGCAGACTTCTTCAACCCTAACCCCGAACTCATCCAACCACATTTGCAACATTTAAGCTGCTGCTTTGCGATAACATTACTTATTACTCACTGCTGGACCAATGTGTGGCAAACTTGTGTTCACGCTTGTACAAATGATATGCATGAGTGATGACTGACCATTAAAATGTTATTTTTTAAACATTGCTCTTGTTATTTTTTAGCTATATAATAAAACCTGCTAAATGATGTTGGAACAGGAGAATTGTTTCAGCCTTACAGAAATAACTGTAATAATTTATAAAAAATAAGGAAAAGAATAATCGACTTTAAATGAACTCACGCTAGAGCTGATAAAAATGCCAACAAAACACTGACTCTCACTTTAAAATGCCAACAAAACACTGACTCTCACTTTTCCGCCAATAAAATGCAGTCTGAGCTTCTTCAGTCTTTTACAGAGCAAAGCTTGGTGCAGGCTTATGAAGGAGAAACAACATCGTGTATCCAGGTGCTTTTAGCAGAGGGATGTTTGAAGCAGCAGCCACTTTTGTTTGGCCTGCCCGTCTTCCAACCTCTTCCCCTTCCGGCCTGAAGCAGACCAGACGGCCTCCCTTCCACAGGGCTGTGGAATGAGAGAGGGGTCAATTCAAGTCAAGACCGATGGCGGGTTTAACAGTGCGCCAAACCGAAGCCGCGCCAAGAAACATCCAGAGCCATTTGGGAGTCGCTGCAGTGTGTCATGTTTCTGCATACAGTGTGTTTATGAGTACAGTGTGACTTGTTGAACTTCTCGCTGTGTCACATCTGTTTTGACTGGAATCTTTTTTGGTCTCAGACTGCTTTGGAAAGTTGGCATGACTTTTACCTGCCATTACAAAACTCTAAACTTAAACACTCTTTTCCAGCCTGCTGCTTCGCGCTGGATTAGGTCAGTCGTTTTTTTCTGGGCTCACCATCTTCATCGGAGGGTGGAGAGTCTTCTTTAGACTTTTCTTACAAGCACAAGTCATGCATATATTTGAAGGGTGTGTGTGTGTGTGTGTGTTTACCTATTTAACCCAAAGGTTTCCACATACTTTTTCTCAAAATGGCTCTTTTTTAACCCCATATGCAAAGATGTTTGTCATGTGCTACTGTTACCAAATAACTTCAGAACTGAGTGACAAGATGCTTTATTTCCTGTCATATCAGGTAATGCTGGATAAAACATTTGCGTGTGAGTCCTTTGTTCCTCAGTGTCACTCCTGCTAGAATAAACTTTCACTGCACAGTTTGATTTACAGTGTTTCAGGAGCAAATATTTATTTACTTGCTTCTTTTCTGCTGTGTTCTTGTTATGTTTCGGTTGGAAATAATTTGAGTGCTGCTGGACAGGTTATGACTGATTATAAATTCAGAATATATCATCCAATCATAAACTGGTTCATCTGACTTACTCAGGTAGTTGACCACGATCCATTCTTCATCCTCCTCCTCTAGCGCCTCCACTTTGCCGTCCCCAGGCCTGCTGCCTTGACTCACCTCCTCCACATCGTCCCCAAAAAGAGCACTGGAGAACCTCTGGAACATCCCGAGATGTCCTGCGGGGGCGTGAGGGTGAGGGAGGGGTCGAGGGAGGCGCGTGGCTCGGGGCGACGGCGGGGAGGCGTTGCGGTCACTTTGGTCATCAGCTGCGGGGTTCGCGGCAGGGGGAAGGCTCCGTAAAGGTGCTAAAGTGCATCAATAAGGTGTGGTCATAGATCATCTGAGGGCCAGCAGACACAGGCTGGACATCGCTCAACGTCGGGATCGTAAGAGTGAGTGCAAAAATACAAAGAAAAAAGCCCTGAGAGGGAGACAAAGATGAGGATTCAGTCAGTAGGGAGCCCTTGGATTCATGACAACATCAAGCTTTCTCCTTCCAGGAGTCTGCTGACATCTGAAATGACTGAAACACAACGTGAAAACTTGTTTTTTACTTGATGCCACTCGTTACTGGAGCAGTGCTGATGTCTGGCTGTAAACATTTACAGGTGCTGGTTTTACACACGAAACATTGCATCCTCAGTCCTCATAAAAGATTTTAAGACAGAGCCTGAAAAACACACCAGCCCCTCCCAGAGAGAAAAGGTCTAAACACACACACACACATACACACACACATGAAATAACGGCTTTAATGACTGGTCTGTTAGTATTCGCCTCTAGCTGCACAAATTTCCGGGTTGGATTAATTTCCTGTCAGCCTTGATGGCCATGAGGAGCAGCTGCAGTTTCTTCAGTTATTGATCTGAAGGAAACGAGCAAAGAAAAGCTGTCCTGTCTGTCTTTCATTCATGTGCAAATAAAGGATCTGCTGTGCTCAGAGGACATGCAGACACAGCTGGCTGGCAGCCTGTTTATTGGACTAACTACAGTCTTTCACATGAGGAACGTAGACAGAAATGAAAAGTCAAAAGTGTCGCTGTCGCCGTACAGCTGCTGTATAAATGGAATCCACTGGCACGATGTTATCAGATTAAAGCCAAGTGTGCAATGCCGCCCTGAAAAACCTCTCTCTCGTCCTTCATTTTACAATTTGAGTTTCCTGTAATCTCTCCAAATGAAGTCGAGCTGACAAAGTTCAGATCAATGTTTTTAAAAATTCCATGGGAATGCCCATGGGAAGATGGGAAAATGTGTATTTGATCACGGGTTATCCCTTAACACTTTAACAGGTTTGTTGCAATAACTACAGTCACCGCTAGGAGGCGGAAACAATCCCTAATCAGGCGAACAACACCAAATGTCCGTTTTTTTCTCCCTACACTTGAAGGCGCCACATACCCAAGGTTCGAATCTGACGCCTCTGGCTGTGATGCGTTTACATGCCGCTCGTATTTTAAGGCTCAGAGCAAACAGAAAGAGCTCTTCTTTTCAAGAACAATCTAACCCCGCCTCTGTAAACACCGAACAGCTGTGACAGACAGAAAACAGGGAAACAGTTCTGACTGACTGACTCACACCGACAACAGCAGGCTGATAATCTGCAGCACCTGTTTCTCATCCGCTGCTCACCCTCCTCCACCTACGACAGGCCATTTCAGCATAAATCCTTTTGCATGAGTGTATTCCTGTTATAATGATCACCGAACACAAACAAGGGTTCTCCGAGGCTTAGTTAATGCCCGAGTAATGCTGTTAAACGGGTCACTGAACGTCAACGCAACTTGTGCTTCTATTACATTAGGTTGCGCCTTATTTGTTTATTGTTTGGAGTGTGAAATGGGCTGAAAGAACTGTGGACTGTTGCAGGACGCTTGAAATGCTTAAGTCGGACGTCTGTATAGTATGCAGGCTGCAGGATTAGGAATAAACCCGTAAACTGGGATTCAGGGGGGATAAACTCCAGATTACGCACGTTTTAGTTGGCAAACACAAGATAATACACAGTTAAACTGAAAACACGCACGCCTTTATCTTCAACTTCAATTGTTCTTGGCAGAAAATAACTGAAACTATTGATGTTAAGTTCTCCAAAACTCAGGCCAACATCCTATTTCGCAGTCCGAAAAAGAAGAAAAATCCTATTAGCTTTACAAACCAGCAACTAGTCATTACCAAAGACCTGGAAACAGGTAATATTTGACGCTATAATCGACAGAAGACCAATTGCCATCGCCAAATGAAGTTTGTTCTTAATGGGCTGATCGAAGCGCTAATGTGATTTGCCATCCAGTCTGTGGGGGATAAAAGCTGGAGTGGTTCGGTAACACTGTGGAGCTGCAGCAGCAGCCTGTGATCTGGACGGTTGTGATGGTTATACAAGGGAAGGAGGAGGAGGTGGAGGCTGTAATTCTACTCGCACGGGGCTGGACCTCTCAGTCACTTAAAACTTTTATCTCCATATGATATGCTATCAAATATTTTCCAAAAATAAACTTACTCCAGTCCAAGTCGAGCAAAGGCAGGAAAGCTTTGCAGAGCTACATCAGCTAAAGCTACCAGCAGAGAACACCGAATAAAACGCATTGTTAAGGCTTGATAACACGACGTAGCGTCTTAATAGTTGTATATTTATTAAAGCATCAAATGTCTCTTCTGTTATGTACATGCAACGGATATATAACATCAAAATAGGAGGCAGCAGTGCTGGAGATATCCACCGAGACGAAAACAAAGAGCTCACCTGCGGCTGAAAGAGGAGGAGGTGTAAACGGGTCAAAACCGTGATTAAAATCCTTAAAAAATGAGGTAGATGCGTTACTTTTCGAAAAATAGAAAAACTTGAGGTTTCTTCGCGGAAGAAATAAAATATAAAAAACGTTACTTTAAGGACTGCACATCGGGAGTCACAGTGCGGCGTTTCTTTTCAGTCCGTTTCCTCCTCGGGCCCCGGACTGCGCCTTCTTTTGTTGTTGTTGTGGAGCTCAACAGCTGATCGTCGTGACGTCTTTAAGGACGGCCTTCTCCAGGGCGGAGCCAAAGAACTGCCAGGGGCCAATCAAATGCACGAAAAGTGCAGTCACTAACCCACGTGATTCCCTCCTCCCTCTCCTAAAGAAAAGAGAAAAAAAGGGGGGGTGGGGACATGACCGGACAAAGCGCCCAGCTGAGCAGGACTAACCACGAGCTTCTTTTCCCCAAAACAGGCTAATGTTACATAACCGAGCATATATGCGGGTCCAGCCGCTAGGTTTCCTCTTTTCCGACCTTTCACACACCCTGTTAAAGTCAACAGATTTAACAATTTAGTAAAATACAGTTACATACTAAAGTTTAAATTTACGTGGAGTAAAAACATTCGCAAGAAAAAAGAAAACAAGTGGAAGTTTTTAAAACACGTGCTGCTGTCTCCCTCTTAGGCAGCACTTTGAATATCAGCAAAAAAAAACAAAAGAAGAATTTTTCTTTGTCATTTTGGTCAAATTTGACAACACAAAAACGAGGCTTTACTGACTTTTAAGTAAATAACCTTAAATATTTAGTTTGTGCTTCTGTAGTTTGTGTTTCACTTTAGAGGTAAAAACTGATTTAGTGGTAACATTTAGATATAAACAGAACATACTATATATTGTGATCATTTGAGTAATACAAGTATCTTTAACACTTTTCCAAGACATTGCCTAAAATTGAAAAAAAAAAAAAAAAAAAAAATTTTACTTGAATTTCAAATT
>VOQJ01024848.1:42478-57750 GCA_015052665.1 Apistogramma diplotaenia | reverse complement strand
ACAGAACATAATATATATTGTGATAATTTGAGTAATACAAGAATCTTTAACACTTTTCCAAGACATTGCCTAAAATTGAAAAAAAAAAAAAGAAGCTGCAGTTCTACTTGATTTTAAATGTTCAAAAGCCTAAAAAGCTTGTTGTAATTGCAACAAGCTTTTTTGCAACATCAGCATTTTACCAGCACAGAAAGGCAATAAAAATCATTTTGGGTGAGCGGGGGATGTCAGTGGTCTGCTCAGCAGGCTCAACCTTAAGAAATGCAAAATTAGAAAATGCGGCCCTCCCCCCTGTTTCACGCTTCATCCTCCCATCACCCTCCCTGCACCCGACCAGCAAGGTGGAGGAAGGGCTATCCAAATAAAAGGCCTCTAGATAGTCTTGGGCAACTTTTCTGGTCTTTATCTACAGCGGTAAAGTTGCTCAGTGGATCTCAAGATGCTTTCTGATGTTCAAACACACTGTGTAGAATAAAAATTCCTCAGTATAGCTTGCACTGCATTGTTTTCTGTTTTAAAGCTAAATGTCTTTTTAAAGAGCAGCATCCTGATAAACATAACATCAATTTTCTAATAACATGCTCGTCATAGCCATTAGTTCATTAGTTGCAATAACTAATCTGCTCATGCTATATTAATCGTGTACACTGGATTAATACCAGTCCTTCAGAATAGCTGTCATAGGTATCCATTAAGGCACACCTTCAAATATAAGAATCAGCTGGTTTTTTAAACATGACTTTTAACAAACAGGGGAAAAAATGCTATGGCTCTTCCTCATTTTCAGTGTTTATAAGCTACTGACTGACATGCTGGGCCCCAGCTTCAAAATCATGCTAACAGGATGGCGATAACATCAGTTTTTTGGGGTCAGCAGTGGGCTTAATAGGATCTACTTTCGGAAGGGTGGACTTAGGAAACCCAGCCTTCACCCCTTTCCCTTCTTTTGAATCTCACCCTCCCACAGTGTGGAGGAAGGGCCATCAGCTCCAGACAAAAGGCCTCCAGGGTGTCATGTTATTCTCCTGTGCATCTCAAACCACCAGTTTGTGCTCTGTTCTTTATCTCCAATTATAAAGTTCTTTGACGAAGATGTTATGGTGTACAAAGTCCCTCATATAATCAGAACATAAATATGTACACAAGCTTTATAACATACTATAATGTAGCTGTAAAGTTATAAGTGTTTATTAAAATATCTGTTAAATTATGTTCTTTGTGTGGACATGACCAAGTGGAGGTGGCTGCATAAACAAATACTCTGCATTTAAAAATGTGCTCTTATCTGCTCATGAATTTAGTGTGTTATGGGATATATTTGAAACCAATGATCACAGTCAACATAAGTGCCAAACATGGTGACAAAATTATCAAAACAGAGTGAAAGAAGCGTGTTGCAAAAACAGAAAAAATGACGAAAATGATAACATGAAAGTGCAGAATTAAATAAAATTATACTTTAAAGAATTGAAGTTAAAGTAAAATAAAATAGTAAAATAAGAAAAAAGAACAAATTAAACATGTTAGGACATGTTTCTATAAAGAGTTATTTAGCAATAACAACATTCTTTCTTTTAAAATAACTTTGTGATAACCTCAGGGCCATTGTTGTGTGTTGACCTTTAACCTCCTAAAGGCAGGTGACACTTCTTTTAGTACACTTCCACAAAGTACGCAAGTATGTATGTATATATAGTACACACTTGCTTGAGCAGTATTTGAATTTTAACAGAATAGGAACAAAACCTGTGCCCTTTCATCAGAAATGATTACAGACAGTTTGAGAATAATTGTAAATTTTAACTGTTGGATTTTGTAGATCATTAGAAATTGTCGGTCCTTTGAATGTGCATAATACTCAAGTTTTACATGCTGAGGAAGACCGCTTAACATGCATCAAGCACTGGCTGCATACAACAGATCGACTTAGCCTCTTGATGATACCTGTTAAGGTCTCGCAGTAGCTTGTCCGCCATTTTGGACATGCGACGATCAATGGTGTAGGGTAAAGTGAACGAGGCTCCAGTCACACAGGCTTGGAGACCAATCTGCAACTATCTGGCAACCACTGGTCATGATCAGGAAAAATGAGTAGGCCTATTCCCCTGCTAGTTGGTAAAAACCTCCTTGTGATTGTCCTGGTCACCAGCAGACTGCTGCGGTCGTCTGTAGTTTGCGTGGAATGTGGCGACTTGTCTCACTAGCTACTCTCTGTAGTGAAACTGCAGGCTTCGAGCCAGAAAGAATTTTGCTAATGCTAACGCTAACCGCTGAGCCGGTGAAATCCTCAGCCCGGTGCAACGGCGGCCGATCAACCGCTGGCTAGCAGCCTGATCTGTGAAACAAAGTTGGTATGAGCAGGTATCGCTTGTTGGATACCATGTGTGAAGTTTGGTGACATTTCTTCTTTAATTTTCACTTGTAGTCGGTTACCTTCCCGCACATTTTTAGACCCGTTCTTAAATATTCACATGCTATTGCTGCTGTTTGTGAGGCTTTTATGATACTGACTGTCTTAACTTTTTTGCATCTCTTGTTTTTCCAACTGCTAGGATGCCGTTTAATATTGCAGGGTTGTCGGCTGTTGTTCTTCATATGTTTTTACTACATTTCAGAACCCAATAGGCCACCCAGTAACTTTATACATTTGGTTACTTAGAATTCTATAAAAACAACTTGTCAAATACATAAGGGATTACTGACTACACTGTCATTTTGTTCAGTTTCCTTGGATGTATTTCGGGTATGTCTTGTTTCTCCCCGTCTTGCTTTTTGTACCTGGGATTACTGTTTTGCATCTGTTTTCCATCTTTTTGTAATTTCGTGCATCTTTGGTGTGGCTTTGTGAGTCCCTTTGGCTTTTTTCTTTTTGCCCATTCTTGCTCGTTGTGCATGTCTTTCTCATTATTTTTTTTTGCCATTTGGCAGTGGTTTGAGGGTCACTGAGGTTGTTTTGCTTCTTGTTGGGAACTTTGTTTCTCTATGTGGTCATTTTGTGCAATTCTTGTGAAGATGCTTGGTGTGACTCTTTATAGTCAAATTGTAACTCTGGATGATTTACTTTTCAGTAACAGCTCTTAACACTCACGTCAAGCATACTCACTGGCCCAGGGACACCAACCTTGGCAGTGCTACTGGTGGGCAGACTCTGCCACAGCCTTCATAATCCACATTGGAGAAATGTGAATGATTTAAGCAAATGGAACAGAAATTCCCATGGACCATCTATGTGAACACACACACACACACACACACACACACATGCTTCTCTTAACACACACACAGAAGCAAAACACAGGAACAACATTTTAGGATAGAGTACGCATCTGTACTTCTCTGACATCACAACAGTGATAAGATGTCCTGAGCTGCTCCCTCTGTTTTTTTCTTTTTGCAGTGTGTTACATCACTGCTGTTGTATCTTCCCAGTGTAACATATAATTCTAACTTGTATCATAAAACTAGAATATCCAAAGGAGCATTCTTGGTACTAAAAATGTCACTCAAAGCAGAAATATGTAAAGAAAAAAGTAGTGATATCAACATTTTACAGGACTTAAATAATGATGCTACTATGTTTGTGCAATATAATTTAAAGTTAAATGACTGAAACAATTGTAACAGCTTGCTTTAATTTCTAAAAGTTATTTGTGTTCTTGACTCCGCTTTTCTTCCTTGATGAAGGAGTTTAATTGGAGATTTAATGGTGTCATATAGTAAACAATAAGTATGCCCTTCGGTGTGTATGTGCGCACACGTGTGTGTCTGTCAGTGCTCAGCATATCTTGTTTCTCAGTGTCACAGTGTTTTATTGTTGTTGTCCAGAAACTCTTAATCAGTGAGCTATTCTGTGTGACTTGTTCCTTCATTATCACAAATACACACACGCTGTTGACTTGGCCAAACACTCGATACCCAGAACACTCACTAGAGGACCAAATTTCTAAAAGTAGTATATTATAAACTACCATTACAATAACATTCAGTAAAACGAGTTTGTTTGGGAGATCACTGAGTCTTTTTTTAATGAAACCTCAGTACTTGAGAGGCTCCAAGTTGGAGAGATTTTCCTGGACCTAAAAGCCACAGTCAGGACTGGGAGGTCAGAAGCTAGTGAGAGAAGGAATTATTTTTATTAAGAGGCATGTTGATGCTGAGATAATTAAGGTACTCACTGTCGTTTGAAGTAAGTTTTGTTTTCTGCTTAGTCACACATCTAACATAAGCAGTTTCTTATTAAATAACACTAAAGAAATAATGAAACATTTTCTCAGTGTGTGTGTGTGTGTGTGTTTGATTTACCTCCATTGTGGGGACATGCACATCTTTTACATATAGTGAGGACATTACTCAATTACAGGTGCAAAAAAAAGCAAATCCTCATAACCTCATAAAGGGATAGAGGATAGGATAAGAAAAGGGTTCATCATTGAAAGAACCCTGGTTCGAATCCTCAGACTGGCATCACTGTGGGCTCCTGAGCAAGGCCCCTCCCCCAAGGTTGCTCCCCAGTGCTCCTCATTGTGCTGTGTGTACTCTATGGGTTAAATGCAGAGGCAGAATTTCACTGCATGTATGTGACAAATAAAGCTCTTCTTTTTCTTCTTAAATTAGTAATGATTATTAAGCTTGGTTTAAAGTTATGATAAGATTAGTAAGGTTAGCTGTAGCTTATAGTTTTAAGTCTTCAAAGAACGTCCTCTGCAGTGACGCAAACTTCAGTATCTGTGTTTTATGTATAAGCAAAGACGGGTGTAATGAACAAAATGTCCACTTGCCAACATAAGTACTGACTGTTACACATTCATATGTCACAACAATGCACAGTTGTCGTCTTTCTGCTGTGTCTTTATGTAATCGAGCTAATGTTCACTGCCTGTGTTGCACAATTCTGTCCTCGGCGAGCAGACGGTGGAGGTCAATGACTTTGTTTTGATGTCACTCAAGACTCGCTGAGTAATGTATATGGTGCAAAATGAGCATGGGAACCTACCAGAACCAGTTTGTTTCACACCAAAGTGACATTTCCTGCAGCTTTGAAAGGTGACTAAAGAATTTGCAATTTGCTCCAGTAGCGGTGAGAATGGTGGAGAAAAGGTATCAAAATGTTTATAGAGGCCCCGTTTACATGACAATGTTTTCAGATGAAAACATTTTGATGCATTTGGCCTCGCATTTACACAATAACAGCACAAAAAATGTTCTCTTGGGAAACCTTGATTCCTGCCATCCACGTGGATGCTACCACCTACCTAAGCACTGTTGTAGAACATGTACACCTTTTCATGGAAATGGTATTCTGTAATGTACACTGCCACAAAACAAAAAATGGTGCAGGAATTGTTGGAGGAGCATGAATTTGAGGTGTTGACTTGGCCTCCAAATTCCCCAGATCTCAATCCAATTGACAATCTGTGGGATCTGCTGAACAAACAAGTCTGATCCGTAGAGGCCCCTCACAACTTACAGGACTTAAAGGATCTGTTGCTAACATCTTGGTGCCAGATACCACAGCACAGCTTGAGGGGTCTAGTGGAGCTCCTGTCTCGATGGGTCAGGCCTGTTTTGGTAGCCAAAGGGGGACCAGCACAGTAGGCTGGTGCTCATAATGAATGGTGTATGTTTACATATTAATGTGATATTTGTGCATATGTATATTTACATGCATATGCATATATAGTTTATATGTTCATGTACATGAAGGTGTTGTTCAGGGTATGAGTATTAATTTATCAATTTAACACCAAGTGTACCTCAGGGTTTTGCGTGTCCTTTTTTGTCTTCTTCATTTTATTTTCTTCGCTTATGTGTATTTTTTTCCTCTTATTATCAACTACATTATTTAAAAAAATAACATGTCTTTAATGTAACTAAGACAATTTTCACCATCTAGGTGCATGGCATAATCAAACATATAATCAAAAAGCACCAAAATTTAGCAAGTTTGAACTCAAATTCCTCTCTAAATTAGACTGTATGGAGCAGGTCAGCATTTATTATTTTGGAATTCCTGAAAGCCATAATGCCATTTGAGACGTCATGAGGTTCATAAACTCCAAAAGAAAATGCAATTATTTTCCTATATAACTAAATCTTGCTTGTATTTAATTAAAAAAATTGGATGTAGCTTCAGAATTGAAACCACGAGGAAGTACTGGTCACTGAATTGATGACCAGTTCTATAGGAGTTTATAAGAAAAGGACTCAGCTAATTTCTTGAGCTATGACCTCAGTAAACCTTTTTCTGATTGGTTTATGGTCTTAAGTTGCTAGTTTCCAGAGTTAATCAGTACAACATTTATGGTCCCCTTTTAGAGTAAAATAAACAATCAAGCTGGATATGTCTCAGAGCAGGACACTTTGTGATTGACTAGAATGTGCCATATGTCATAGATTTCTCTGTCAGATAAACCCCTTGCTTGTCAGATAAGCTTCCAAAAATCAAGATGGCACCTATGGTTGAGTCAAAGCTTCAAACCAGTAGGTGATGTCATTGTGGCTACACCCATCTTTTATATACAGTGTTTGAGATCTGCTACACCCAGAGAAGTAAACACACTCTGTGAGCCTGTTTTCAGTATCATCTCCATATGTTGACTGTTGCCACAGCGACAAGCAATCTGTCAGGGTTCAGCAGTTGATTTGCCCTGTAGGTTCATGACATAAACATGCAGAGAGGAATGTGGGCTAGGCCGGGAACAGCGCGCTGACCTCTGAGGCGTAAGAGGTCATGGTTTTACAGCCAGTGACAATCAGTGACAACATGTAAAAATTGTGTGAAATCTAAATCAAAATCAAAAGATTTTCAGCCAGATATATTTCTGTTTCCTGGTTTAAAAAGAGGAGGGTTCTGGGTTCTTGTATAGATTAAAAAAAAGCCTTTTAATATGTTTTATTTTAAACAGTACAAACACAAAACTTCAGTCAGCTTGCTAACTGTATTACAATTAATACATCACTAAATTACTAACATAAGCAATGAAACATAACGAATTGAGTCGTTTGTCAGGGGTTACATTTGGTTAATGAGCCTGTTTCATGGGCAACATAAACAGAATTTATTTGTCCCCCAAACAAGGCACTTAAGCAACTCCAGTATAATCAGAGACGATAGAGTGCATCTGACAGTGATCGCAATGATAAAAGCAGAATATAGATGTTTCTGATTTCATATGTCAATGCTGATGATGTCCATAAAAGCTACAGAAATATATAAGATTAAAAGATATCTGAAACACTGAGGGTTCTATGAGACAAACCGTATGAAAGACACATTACTGTCAGTGTAGACTTTGAGTAATGTATCATAATGGACCACACCAAGTCCTTCTAGAGGGATGCTATCTATACTATTTGTGTTGTTTGCGTTTGTCTAGGCTGTTGTGCGTTTTATCGGCCTCTGAATTTTACGTTCAGCCCTGCTTCTGGCCATGTAGCGCATACAGTGTTTATCATATAGATACATGGAGGAGGAGTGCACTATGCTCCAGTGGTTGTTTGAGATGCTTCCACTCAGTGTGAATTTAAACTTTTTACACAAAGTGAATTGTTATCAACAAATAAACAAAAAGCCTGCAGGAGCTCAGAGTGTTGATAGACCGGGTGGAGTATCACTCCAACTTGTTAGAAGCTTTGACGCGCAACACCACAAACACAAACATGTGTCCACACCCAGAGGAAAAACGCAGTGTCAGAGGTCTGACAAGGGCTGTTATCAGAAACCGGCAGCGCAGACAGTCGACTTTTTGAAAGTAAAAGTTCACTCATTTGATTCGTCAGAATAAAAAGTTTCTGAAATCTGCTTAAGAATAAAAGTCTGAGGGACAAGCTGAAAGGTGACATCCTCCTCTTGAATTGCATCAGCTGAGCAGAGCAGGCTGGTAGGCGGGACAAGTTGCAGAGAACCAGCAGGCCATTGGGTCTTAATGCCCTCTCTGTGCCGGCTGCAGCTCCAGTCCTGCTGCTCATAAAGCGAGTTAATAATAGTGGTGAAGTTATAAAACGCAGCCAGTTTCCTCTCTGCTTTAGGAAATTGCATGAAGATGATGAGTCACAGCTTGGGAACAGTTTGGCTGCATGTGAAGAGCTCTGCTACAGTAAACAATGATACCGTGACTGAATAAGTAACTGAGGCAAATGTAAAATGAGTATAATCATGCATTTTGCAAAGCAGCACTACAGATAATTCAACCCTAGAAAAATAGTTAAAGAAGAATTATTCAGATGCATCAGGAAACTTACTAATAAAAGTGTTTTGGAGAAAATGCAAGAGAGGTCTTATTCAGGAAAATCTGCTTAAAGTCTTCCACGTAGTAATGTCTTCACTGCCAACAGTTTTTTTTTTTTTTGTTGTTGCAACTTTTATACTTTTTTTATAAAGACACATTTTTGGCTGGAAAGCCAGAGCACCCGATTGGTGACCTTTCCTGAGGTCACTGGGTGTTTCAGGTCTTTCAAACATCCAACACCCCCCAACTGTAAGTACAGTACTTTCCACCACTGGCTGCTCTGGGATCAGTAGGTGAAGTGGTTGCATCCACATGGAGTTTCTAAAGAAAAACATTTAATCCCTTTTTAACCATTCATAAACATACAATGAAGACAGGAGACTGCTCATAGCACCAGCAACTGGATGCAGTGTGAAGGGTCATTGTTTCTTCTCAATAGCACTATAATATGCAAACAGCAGGAGGTTGGGAGTGAACCACCCACCCTGAGATTAGATGACCCACCTACTGTGACACAGCAAACCAGTTGGGCAACTCAGGATTTGCATCCAAGTGGCAGTATCACCACTCTACAGGAGCTTTTCAGAATAGGGCAGGATTTGTCTTTGTGTTTCATATCACCACAGACATTTAAGTGTGAATAAGAGCCGTGACACCCTGAGCCTTGGTTATATCAACAATAGGGTTCAAAGCAACACCACCACTCCTCCATTTCTCTTACTTCATGCTTAGATAAGTATGTGTGGCTTTTCTTTGCACAACTGTTTCCATCGTGATGCAAAAGGAAGTTTGTTATGGACTGGCCACAAAGCTCATGAATAAATAGTTGTGTTTTTGTTATGTAGTCATATTTTAGCACTCTTCACCATTAAAATGTTATGCGGGATCCTCTTGTGCAGACACAGTAACACATCCTGTACTTTGTGCAGTAACTAATCTGTAATCTGGTATCACTGTTGCCAAAAGTCTCTTGGCTGGAAAGACTGGAATTTAAAAAAAAAATCTAAACGAGCGAGATTTTTTCGACATAACCTGTTTTCAGACGTGTTTATTAGTGAACTTTGCAGGGCAGATAAAGGCTGGAATGAAGCGAACACAGTCTGTGCTTCTCTCCACAAATGGTCCGTGCAAACAGGGTTACTGAACACGCTGCAGCTCTGCTGAGCAACTGTCAGCTGTTGCTTGGAGAGTGATTGATAACCACTGTAGGTCAGCTAGCAATGCTAAAAAACAAACAGGAGAGCAGCGGCAGAGAGAGCAGGAAAAAAAAAATCACAACTTTTTACACATGAAACAGAGGAAAGCTACTTGGTCTGACTAAATTTGCTGTAGTAATATGAACACTGATGCTACTTCAGTTACTGCTGATCAAAAGACAGCATTGTAATTATTCATATATACTGTATATAAAAGCAGTACATCTCTGATGTCTGTTAAATATGAAGCAACAGTCTGCTGTTTGCATAAGTTCCTTTCTGCAGTCACTGTTTTGGGCCTTTTTTTATCCTGACACTATTTTTTTGTTTAATGCTTAAAAGCTTCTCAACTTCACAGCTCTGATGGTTCCAAGTGAAGAAGCTGTTTGGATCATTACGTTTGAATACAATTTATCTCTGAAGATGAATGAGACTTAAAAAAAAAAAAATCTTAGTTTTACATTTTTACACTCCCACGCTTCTTGCACACAAGTGTAGCAAATATCAAGTTAATAGGTAAAATTAAGCATATGTAACATAACCTTCTATTCAGTAGATATTATGCAACAGTGTGGATGTCAAATGGCATGCTGTTGCAGTCCGTACTGTTTAGCTCAAACAAAAGCAACTGATGCAGTATTTTTATATGGTGAGGTATTTGTGGCATGTTTTATTGTCCAGATGTTATATGAGCACCTGACCCAATTCTTCAGCCGATGAAACAACACGCAGATTCCTGCAGCTCCACTGCAACAGCATGACTCAAATATTTACACTTGACTGTTAGCGCTGCTCTGGCCTTCTACTTGCTCTGTAATCAGTTTAAGTTGATTGTGTAAGTTGAGGGGAATTTGCCTGAATTGGCATCAATATAGTTTCTTCCCCCTCTGATTTTTTTTAATGCTTCTGGTCCCCAGTGAAGGTTGCTTGAACAAACGTAGCGGCTGAATCAAATCAATTAGTGTTGAAGGTGAGCAGGAGCAGAATTTTCTTCTTTTGACAGGATTTAAGAATTGTGAAAGTTCAGGTTTTTTGTCATGCAATAAGATGTCATTTGTTGGATTCTTATGGTGCTGTAAGCAGAATCTTTTCAATCAATATTGAGAGAAAAAAAAAAAGGTATGAGTTGTGACCATAATGAAAAGTGCACTTAAGTTACATGCATGGGAAATTTTTAATTTGGCAATAAAATTAATCATTCTTTAATAGTTAATAATACAAAGGCTGCAAATGATTAAAGGCTTGTGTTATTGTTTATTAGAAACTGCTACTGTAACCTGCCAGAAGCACAAAAAAAAAAGTAGAAGGAATAATAGCTTCTCCCATACAGCTTGAACAATGTTGTCTAAACAGAAAATCCCAAGTTCATCATTTAGACTGTCATATAGAGCAAAAACATCTCAACTCCCCTTTCTTAAATAAATCCAAACAAAACATTCTCACTCATAAAACAGTAAAATGACAGACACAAGATGGGAAACTCAAGTTAAAAACAAGTTAAAAAAAATACTGTAAAAGTGAAACTAAGAGAGCTAATACTGCGAGTATGCAGCTCACGGTTGCGGTCCAAGGAAAACTGCACGCCCCAGTTACCTGCAGGTGAAGGTTGAGGCCTTATCTCTGCAAATAATAAATAAAAAAAAATCTATGTCACTGTGCAACAACAATGCTGATACGGAACAAAAAAATCCAAAACAAAACAAAAAGAATAAGGTCACTCTGAACTGGTGCCTAAAAAAAAACAAAACCCAAAACAAAAACATACAATCAACCTGGAAACAGTTTTCTTAATCATCAAATGACCCAGTGACCCTTTGTGCTGACAGTCAGTACAGAATGAACAGGAAATATAAGTTGCACAAAGCCACCAAGAAGCAGCTAAGAGTATTTCTCTGTTGATCCATCATCTTGACAAATGTTGGGTGGATTCCTCTCAGAAAACACTGACTTTAGGTGATCTCCTTACTTTTCCTGTACAGCCACCAGCCATCACTTCTAAAACTGAATCCACGTTAACACAATCTTTATGCAATACAGCATTCTGGCACAATGACATTAGCATGCTAAAAATATAATTGTACTTTTTGGCTAATGCGAGACACGCCATCATTGGTACGAGCCAAGCCCCCCCGCTGAAAAATGAAACCCACACAAAGTCCTGAAAACTGCGGTTCCTCAGACTTGAGGGTGGCTCCAGAAGACTCCTGTAATACGTCCTGTTTCACAGCTGTTGTAAACTATGGATATTTTCCCCTATGACAATAACTTTATGGTAGCTTCTTTAATTATACAACTTATTCATTTGAACACTGGTAAGGTTTAAAGTTAGGGGTGTGGCCACTTTGACAGGTAGATGCTGAGTGATGTTCTAGTATTTTAAAGTCTGTTAATTAACACTGATTAGTAGATGTGTGTCAGTGTGTTGTACCCTCACAGTTTATAGATGCTGGCTGCTAACAAGCTAATAATTTAGCACCTCAAACTCTAAATATGGTCACTTCAGGCACCATAAAACCAACACGGCAGCAGCCAAAGTACTAATGTTAAGGCTTCATAATGCAGAGTCCAGAGACCAAGTGGTAGTTATGGTAGCGACTGGCAAAGCTTGAATCTTAAGTCTGTTTGCTAGCGTACTGAGAAAGCTTTGAAACACACCTCACTATGTTCGCAGCCAGATGTTCTCAAACTCCCCCCATTCATTTTCTCTAACAAGTACCCAGTAATAATGCTGGTGTTTCAGTTAGCAGTTAATATCAGTATGTTACCATGTTAAATATGGATATGCTGACTTACTCTATTGGGCACCAAAGTCCAGCTTACGCTCGACTTCAAACAAAAACACAACTTTAAAGGTTTCCTTCGGGTAACAAGTCCAGCATAGCAACATCGTCACATTTCCTTTTGTGCTTCCAGCAACCAAATTAGGACACTTTTGTGCACTCAAGCTGCAATTATATTCTGTCACAGACACAGACAGCTGCAGACACCCCAGATGAGCAGTCATTCCTGTTACACTTCAGTGCAGACGGCTTAAAGTCATATTCAGTGCATTCTAAAACTCTCAGGGGATGCAAACATCAGCAGAGGGCCTCACACTTTCATGCTTCTGCAGTGAATCTGTAGCACCACTGAGAGCGATTACATCTGTGTGGGCGGCGCTGACAGTGACGTGGTAAGATTCCTGGCGAGATGCACGTTAGCTTATGGCACGGTTTGATGAGGAAACTGAAATCACTTGGAACCAAGCGGACCTCATATCCTATGCCTCTTAGTGGCAATGAAATGTGGAGAAGTGTTTGCTGAATCACACATGAGATTAGACTGACGTGGGTGGAGGTCAAGCTACAGTCTTATGGCTCATATGGAGCAGGACTATTAGGGAGAACTTTTTCCTCCCAGAAATATCTGACCAACTAAAACAATCAATCTGTGCTGTGACTGAGTGGAATTATGGGCCATTATACTCGCTGCATTGGTTACAGCACGCTACGTGCAAAGAGTGACATCACCACAGCTCCAAACCATTTACACCGGCACTGATGGACACTTGACAGCAGTGTTCAGCACATCAGTCCAAAGGAGGAAAAGTCAAGAATGGAAGCGAAAAGTTGTGACTCTCTTAAAAAAAGAAGAGAAAAAAAAAGCCTCATCTTTTCAAACTGTTGCAGCATCTCCTTCTATATAATCTATGAATCATAATCATTAAACTGGCAGTAAAAACCAACATGATGGTAGTCATGATATAAAAATTGAGAGGAGCAAGACCACCGAAGCACAGTATAATGGGCCCAGAATCCGCCACAGAAGCTGAACAACTCTGATCACACACTTTATAACATCTTTATGGAACACCACCACAGCAAAACTCCATCAGTACTGGAAGACTCCTCTCTCTGTTGTAAAAGAGAGGAACAGGAAAGCATTCGTACCCACAGCCATCCGGCTTTTTAATTGTCGTACGAATAGCAGATGAACGATGTCAGATATTCTCATTACTGTGCTGGGATGGAACTGAATACAGAAACAAATCGGAAACGATTTCTGCTTTTAACAGTCAAAATGAATCCTGACATTTCTGCTTAAAACAGCTAGAAATGATCTCATTAAAACACACTGCGTGTCTGGATACGCTTAGAAATGGCAATTTTTGAAAATAAGATTTGATATAAAAATTGGCACCTTTTAACACCCAAGTTTAAAAAGATTCATCCTCAATTCGGACACGGAGGTCAGCGTACACTACACAAACTCATCTTGTTTTACAAAAATAGTTTGCTAGAAATGTCGTTTGCTTGGAAACCAAAGTCCAGCTGATTACTCTTTGGTTACATCGCTTTAAAAACACTGGTGGAGCGTTCCAACTAAATTTGATTCTCAACTTTTATGATTTCTATTTTCTAAGTCAAGTATGAAAAATATCACTGTTTTTTTATGAAGGGTAAAAAAAATAATTCAGTGATAATTAAATGGATTAACGTGATCTCGTGATGCAGATGTCTGATAAAATTGTTCATCACAAACAAAACTTGAGAAGTTTGTCATATCTCGGGCTGGGACAGACATTCAGATTGCTGATCAAGTACCACGCCTGTAAACAACATCTTAGGTATTCATGTTAAAAAATATAACAAAGCTGTTCTGCTTTGTCCTTAAGCTTCAGTTTCATTTTAGTTGATAGAAACCTGTCATTGATAAGAGTAAATAAAGCAGAGGATCACTGAGTCCAGTTTTGTCTCTTTGTGCAATAAGACGCCCCTCACTCACTGCCTTTGGTCCACCTGACAGCTACATCCAGCCTGAGTGAGGCAGATCAGACTTCTTTCTCAGAGTCTGAGTCCTCCAATTGAAAACCCCCTTTCCCAGATCTACCAGTGCCACCTGTGGCTTGCAAATTGGTTCTCTCGATGCTGGTCAGTGGGGCGTAGGAGTAATCCCGGTGCCTGGGTAAGAGAGTTGCCACCGAGACGACACGACACGCCTGTACCAGGTGGACCAGCAGGCTGGCTGACAGGAGAGTGGCCAGGGTGAAGGTGATGATCAGCCAGATTCGCCTGTGGACACAAGGTTAGATCAATGCTGCTGATCATGATGAACATAGATGTCAGACATATCAGTAATAAGCTCTCACTGTAATGAGACTAAGCAAGTGTGCCATAATCTTAAAACTTCATTTAACCTTTGTGTAGCCAGTGGGGTCATTTACTGTACATCCCCTGCTGTGTATGCACTTGTGCAGTTTCTGCTTCTCCTACAATTTTTCACAGCTTTTTGATGGAAGTGGCCCACCGGTGAGGCAGAGATAATGTAAAGACAACACAGCCTTTGATTTTATTATTATTATATTGATTATTATTAGTTTCCACTTTGAATCATTACATTGCAATATTTTACATTGAACTGCGTAGTTTAACCGATGGAGATAAGGGGTTCACTTTACTAAACTGTGAGCTTTTCTATTTATAAAAAGGATAAACAAAAGAAGATGGATGGATAAAATATTATAATACACTGAAATAAATGTATCATTTTCTGCAGTTCCGGTTATTTCTTTATTACTTGTTTTATCTAGCCAACAGTCCAAAACATAAGGATATTTTAATTCACACATTACAAAATTAGTGTCCATTAAATTTTGGGTGACAAATCAATGAATTCATCTAATCATTTCAGCTCCAGTGAATTTTACAAAAGAACAATTTGTGCCAGTTTTAGTTTTACAGGATGAATCTCTACATTTAAAGATTTGTACTTTAATTCCACAACACCTTCCTTGTTTTCTTTTCTCACATGTAACACAACACACACAAACAGGGCAAATGAAAGCTGACAGAGGAGTGGGGGGGGGGGG
>VOQJ01024848.1:28702-42458 GCA_015052665.1 Apistogramma diplotaenia | reverse complement strand
TTTTACAGAGTAAACCCTTCCTTTAAAAATTTTTACCTTTATTCCCCCACACCCTTCCTTTCCCCCCCCCCCCCCACCACACACACACACACCTATATCCACTGTAAAAATACCCGTTCCTATTCCTTCTTATTTAACACAATATTAAATCAAGAGCTGAAATCACTGAAAATAATGCCAAAACAGCAAAATATGAGTGTTTTCTTTTCTCACATGTAACACACAAACAGGGCAAATGAAAGCTGACAGAGGAGGGGGGGGGGGGGGTCATGTTGCTTGGGACTTACTCTGTCAAATAAGGCTGCTCCATGTGAGTGACTTCGTCTTGTTTCCAAGATGTAAACATCTTTCTAGCCAGGCAGTGTCCAGCTATGGGAAGATGAGGAAGGGGAAGAAGAGATGAGTAAATTACAGAGGACACTGACGATGGCTGGTCAGTGTTTGTAATCTCGTCCCATCCTGAGTAAAAAGGTACTTTTCTAACCCAGACTTCAGCCACAATTATGTTGGCTGCTCCTCCTGTAATTGGAATCCTGTCCAGAGCAAAACCTTGTACTTGAAAGTTGAGCAGCCTGGACTACTTTTACATCAGCTGTGTGAAACTAAATTTCATCATTAAAGCAATGCTAGAGAAGTTATTAGCAGTTGCTATTTGCAGCGTATGGAGATATTCAGACCACTATCACTGATACAGTGTTTGAATGTATGTATGCATGTAGAAAACTACTTGAGATGTGTTGTCACAAGGCTGGAAATACTCAGGTGAGGGACAGACGGAGCATGCAGGAGTGCAGGAAGGACACCTGCAAGATGTGAGTTAACCACGGTTTGTGGTTTGACCTGAAACAGCAGGATCTCTGACACTTTCTTTCTGCATTTAAAAGTGGATAAAAAAAAAAAATCAAAGATTTGCAACATCAAAAGGTGTGCGCCTTTGCAAGAAATAATTTTTTGCAGTGGTAGATTTCAGCAGTTTCAGCAAATACATGTTCACAGTACACATACACACAGGTACTGTCCCAATAATAATTTTCAAAATGATGCATTTGTGTGGATACGATTTTTTTCACAAAGCGGGAAAATCCCCATCACGCACACATGCGGAAAAGCTTCAGTATAAAGTAAAACAGCAACACAAACACAAACCAAACTAAAAATGAAAGAATTTTATTAAGAAGTAAAACCTCTTTCAAATGAACAACTGAACCCTGCGACATTATACGATGCACTTCCTTTAGCTATGTGCACCTAATATACTGGAAACAGAATGTAGAACACAAAGACTGTACGAGTTACTCAGGTGCTGATGTGCAGCTCAGTAACATTTCCAGTCCTCCCAGAGGAGCCGACATACTGCTCGTCTGGACAGAAAGACAAAGAGAGCTCTTTCAACATCTGTTCTGCACAAATACTGAAACAGTTGCTCGTGTGAGAACACACACACATAAACATCAATGAAAAAACATAATTTCTGCCTTTTCTCCTCAGGCACACTCATCCTGGAGCTGATATACGTACAGCATCTCAGAGTTTCTCTCACTTTGTTACACTTTGGTGTGAGTGTATCTGACTATCCCACAGTATCCCACAAAAACAAGTCTCCAGAGTGTGTGGCCTGGAAATCGCAGATTAGTGTTTTAAATTAACTTTATTTGCATAGCGACTTTCACACTAATATGCAGCTCAAAGTGCTGAACATGATAAAAACAAAGCAACACTGATGAGTAATAATAAATTTACTGTGTACAAGGTAACTAAAGCTTTTAAAAAAAAAAAAATCATCATTATGAGAGCGCGTCATTAAAATTAGGAAGACAACTTTTAATCACCTGTAACCTTCATTTTAAAATTAGGAAAATACAAAGGAGAGTTGAAAACTGAGGATTTTATGAGTAGCAGCTGCTTGAGATCAACAGCTGGTTAAAGTGCAGTTTATGAACAGCAGGAAAACTCAGTTGTCTAACACACAAAAATAGGAAAATGTAAATGAGAACCACACCAGGACAGTACAGATGACGACACAGCAAAGTCAGAAAAAACAACTTTGTTTGGTCTCTACACACTTTAAACTGTGCTCTTAAACTCTAATTCTGGATATGAATTTTGTTGCTTGCCTACAAGAAAGGCGGCAAATGAGATGAAACTGAATATTTCTCTACAAAAACACCCAGAAATGCCCCGCTTCCTCGACTTACAGCATAATTAATACCTCATACGCAGAATCTTGATATAATGCACAGATAGGGATGAAAAGGGGAAGTAACAGAGATGCTGTGTGTAGATAATCATTTAAAACAGTTCATTGATGTGAAAACTCCTGCAGCTAATCACCAGCTGTATGAGAGAGTAAGGACAGTGTTTCATTCATCTCTTTAAGGCCATTATCAACCACCACGTGACCCTGAATGTACCAACAGAACGTGTGCCTGTATGTGTTTATAAAAGGGTCTGTACCACAGTTATTAGAGTTTTGTGTGTATTTTTTTTATTTCATTTTAAGTTGTTTTTCAATTCAGTTCACTGTCAGATGGCAGGGGTTTGTTAGGGGCAGATTGTAAATAGTTCAAAATAGACATAAAAACGTGAACTCTAGTTGATTCGCAGTGGTGTAATCGTTTCAAATGTAAACAAACTTATGCAAAACCAGCAGTGTCGTTCGTGATGTGATAATCTAGTTGTTTTTTTTGATAACTTTAGTAACCTTGGTCTGTACCTCTGTGTAAGATGTGGTTGGTGTCTCCTGGCAGTGTAGTGTTGCAGCTTCCTGTCTCGGGGTCACATGGACACAGGTCGTCACACTGACACTCTCGGGCACAGGAGAGACCATAGAAACCCAGAGGACACACTGACAAGAAGAGGGAAAAATAAAGTGAAATTACACTATTTTAATATCTAAATAATAGCAGGCAAAAAGATAAATTAATGTTGTAGCTGATGAAACAGCTTAGTTTAGTTTAATCACTGAAATATAACATGAAATACAGTTTTAATATCCATTTCATTTTTAACATCTAAAGAAAAAGCATGAATGAAAACAAGAAGGGCTGTGACTGAGCAAATACGCTCACCAGAAACTTTATTAGGAACAACTGCTCATTAATACAGATATCTAATCAGCCAAACACATGCCTGCAATTCAGTACATTCAGGCATGCAGACACAGTAAAGACGACCTGCTGAAGTTCAAACTGAGCATGGGGACGAAAGAAGATTTAAGTGGCTTGAACGTAGCACGGTTGTTGGTGCTGGACAGTAACTCAAATAACGCCATGCTACAACCATAGTATGCAGATGAGCATCTCTGGATGCATAAGATGCTGAACTTTGAAGCAGGTGGGCTACAGCAGGAGGCCACACTGGGTGCCGTGCCTTCCAGCTGAGAACAAGAAACTGAGGCTACAATTCACACAATCTAACCATGAAAAAACAGAAGACTGCTGCCTGGTCTAATGATTTTTATTCAGATGGAAGGGTCAGAATGTGCAGTACAACATATGTGATATAACACACATACAATAGATATTAATGAAGAAAAGTATTTTGTTTCTACTGAACTTGCAAAGACCCTGAAGGACTTCCAACAGGTGTGGGTGCAGTGACATTTAGCATGCACAGCTCTACCTTGCTCACAGCAGTTGCCATGGAAACCCGGTGGGCAGGTGCAGCGTCCGTGGACGGGGTCGCAGGAGCCGCCATTAACACAGGAGCAGGTCTGATTGCAACCGTCACCATAGAAACCAGCGAGGCACTCTGCAAAGAAACAATTCATGTAGCGAGTGAGTGAGTTTTATTTGTGTGTGACAGGATAGAAAACAAATGTGTGAGAGCACTGAACGAACACACACACACGCGCGCACACACGTGCAATGACATGAGCAACAGAGCCACAGGAATGGGGTATATTGCAGATTTAATCAAACCATAATTCTCTTAAAGGCTGGTGTTGGAGAATGTTAATTAAGATGCTCATGTGTGCAGAAGAACAAAAACATGTGTTTGCATTCTTGTGAATGAGTGACTAGATGAGGCTTTTCATTACCTTGGCTGCAGCTCTTTCCTTTCCATCCAGCATCACAGACACAGCCATCTGCACCACAGATGCAAAAGACAAAGACATGAAACACTGAAGACAAATAATGAGTCAACAATCAGCTGGGGGTGGTGGTGGTGGGGGGGTTGATCTTTTACTCAAAATATCCCATCTAGGCAGGTTTTATATGCAACTGCAAATACCACCTTGCTCAATGCTCCGATCACCTTTTTTTTGCATTCATGTCAGTGCAGACTTGACATGTTATCTTTTAGAAAAAAAAGATCATTTCATTAAACATTTGTCATAATTAGTACAAGAGTTATTGAGTTGTGGTCAAAATGTGTTTTTATGATGTGAAGCAAAGAGCCTACAATAACGCAGAGAAAACCCCAACAACAGACGACCCCCTGTGAGCAAGCAGTTGGTGACACTGGGAAAGAAAAAACTCCTTTTTAAACAGGAAGAAACCTTCAAGCTGGCAGAACCAGAGGGAGGGGGGGCCAGAGAAGAGCGGATGAGAGCCAGAGATGAGTAATAAGTAATGATTAAATGCAGAGTGGGGAATAAACAGAGTGAAATGAGGTGAGTGCAGAAGAAACATCATGGGAACCCCCCAGAAACCCAGACCTATTGCAGCATAACTAAGAGAGGCTTCAGGGTGACCTGATGCAGCCCTAACTATAAGCTTAATCAAAACTGAAAGTTTCAAGCCTAATCTTGAAAGCAGAGAGGGTGTCTGTCTCCCAAAGGGTGGTTCCAAAGAAATGGGTCCTGAAATCTGAAGGTTCGCCTCACATTTTAAAATATCCAAGGAGCCACAAGTAAGCCAGCAGTCTGAGAGCAAAGTGCTCTGTTGGGGTGATATCGTACTATGAGGACTTTACAATACGATGGGGCCTGATCAAGACCTTATATGTGAGGAGAAGGATTTTAAATTCAATTCTGGATTTAACAGGGAGCCAATGAGGAGAAGGCAATATGGGAGAAATATGCTCCCTCTTCCTAGTCCCTGTCATTGCATCCAGTTATCCAAAGCTGCAGCTTTGGATAACTGGACTCAATGACCTGGACCTGTGAAGTCTGTGCTTCAGTTTTAGAATTCTCTCATTTTATGTAACAGTTACATTGTACTAATTAGCTGAAATCTGTCTCTGTGCACTTTAAAAGTACAATTTACTGAGGCAACCAAAATTGCTAGTGTTAGCTGGAAAGTTAGCACTTTAGTCCATTTATGCTAACTTCTGCCTCTAAAAAATCTCAAATGGCAGCAGTCAAAATGGCAAAACTGAGGTGCTGAAATGTGAAAAACAGACTTCACAGTTGACCTCATAGCTACAGTACACCTTTTATATGCTCCTACATCAATGAAATGTGACTCACTGATATTTGCACATTTCTAATTGGACTAAGATTACTCTAAGCCAGCTGTAATGTCACCAAAAGCTCAGAAAATCTAATTTTAGAGTAACTTAGAATTTAATAATGTGAAATTCAGTACATGACTGACCACATTTTTACAGGGTTAAAGATGCATAATTAGTCTGCTGTAAGTAATTCTTCATCTTTACCTGCACCTTCATACTTACTGGCAGTGCAGACGCCATGTTGTCCACACGCTGATGGCTGACACACCAAAGAGTCACAGGCAGCCCCCTTCCAGCCATCATGACACCGACAGCGTCCATCCACACAGTCACCGTGCCCGCTGCAGTCCGCTGGCTGGCATCGTTCTTTATGGATACACAGGATGGTGGAGACCTTTCGCTCACAGCGCCAGTTGCCGTTTGAGCGACTAGGATTGGAGGAGAGGATTTGAGAGAATGAAGGGACCAAAGAAAAACATCTATATTATCACTCATTTATATATTACTTACAAGTACGTGCACATTTTAACATTTCATGGTGGAGAATAAAAATATAAGTGTAAAGTTTCATATGTGGAGGAATAATATTTACTCACCAATGATCTGATGGGTAGCTGGCCAAAAAGCCATTAGTCACATAGGTGGAAGACCCACCCCCATCCAGATTAATAGCATTGACCACTCCATGCTTCCTCATATAATCAGCCATCTCCCTGAGAGTCAAACTGTGCCCAAAGAAAAACAAACAGAACAGCAGCACTGTAGTGGAAACAGACACTGTGTCCAGTCAGCCGTACTGGCAGTGTGTCAGGAGCACTGGCTGCCACTGAGCCTGCTGCATCGGTTTCTGTTCTGTCTACATGTTTGTGTTGTGCATACATTTACCATGCAGCTCTTACAAACTCTTGTATATGCATTGTTCAGCTTTATGTATTTTAAAGGCCCAAAGAGATGAGTGTTGTGATTTGGCTTAGGCTATAAATGCTTTTGGGTTATGGCATAGTTTATCTTGCATACTTCTATCCCAAATAGAAACCTACAAAAATAAGCATTAATGACCATAAATGGGGGGAACCTGAGTCAGTTCCTTTAGTAATGTTTAGCACCTTAATATTGTCAAACTGGTAAACATAACTTTCCTGTTACAAACAAACTGTGTACTTCAGTATTAATGAAACGGAAACCTCCATCCGTTTATAATATCTTAAATAACTGAGCACAGACATTCATGATTCTCAGAAAGTAGAAAAATAAACATTTCACTTGAGAAGTTAATTGTTGCAGATGTGAGGTAGTGCAAACATTTAGCAGGAATGTCCGACTAATCACCTCATATGTCCTGATGACACAAAAAACTAAGAGTGGAAAGTGGGGAACTCTATATAAAGCTTGTAGAGTGCATTCAGACTTTACACAGTAGAAATGACTGACGCTCCAGACTGCTCTAATTGCTCTCTTGCAAACTGTATTTTCTGGTCTCGGTTCTGTATGATGTCAGTAAAGGGGTTGGGGGGGGGGATCCTTAATATGGTCACCTCAGACACAAAGCAGCTCTGGATGTGTGCACAGAAACCCCCCCCACCCGGCATTCAAATCTTTTTTAGTGAGAGGCACCCAAGCAGAAGACTGGCCTAAATAGAGGGTGTACTTAAAGAGAGAGGAGCCAAGATGACTTAACTCAGACAGAAGATGGACTGAAGGGCTGCACCAGAGCCCGTTATTTTCAGCTGTGAATCATGCAAACCTACTCTAGTGTAGTCCAAGAATATAAATACCGAGTTTGAAATGAACATAATAATTTGACTTTGTTGCAATCGCAAATCACAACCGAGTCACATCCACATGTGTTTTCCATGTGTCACCGACTGCCTGCTAAACTAAAAGAATCTGCATCAGTGAGTGAGAGCAGAGAAGAAAACACAGGTGTAACATGCTGCAGATGACTTCGCTTTAGGTTGGAACTGTGATAGACAATGGATGACAAACACAGTAATCTGGTTTAGATTTTAATCTAAATGAGAACAACAACTATCTTCCGCACATAATTAAGATTCCCAGGATTAAGATAAGATTGATAAGTTAATTTCTTTAGTCCCCAAAGGGAAATCCGTTTTCGATCAGACCAAAAGCAGATGTGCTTTTGTCATGATTGTTACAAGAACAACAAAAGATCAAAATAACCCATAAAAGTATTAAAACATTCAATTAAACACACAGGGATGCTTTCCGTGTTTTTGTAGGATTTGCCAACATTATGGCGACATAGTGTAAGTATATACAAAATCTTCAAAAGGCAACGAGTCAAAAATACTGCAGTCAAATCTCTTCTAGTTGGAAATCGAGGACTTTCCCAATCAGCTGTAGAGATTAGCCTGAAAGCTCCTGGAATAGCCACTGTACTGTGGATAAGTGGAACCTGTCAGTCATGGTGCCTCACAATTCCAATCATCGTTTCACATAACGAACTCAAAATTATTAAGCAGCTTTTTTAAAAATGCTTTTGTATTTTATAGTGTTTTTAATGTTAAGCACTTTGGTCAGAACATGCTGCTTTTAAAGTGCTATATAAATAAAGATGGCTTGGCTTATGACAATAATCGTCAATTACATGTCTGTATACTGACTGATCATCTATGGCAACGTTCACTAGAGCTATGTGACAATTTCAAAGAACCGGCTGAGATCAAAGCTTCCTTCACACTGACTTTTACATGCTTTACTGAGCAGGAGGCGGCTGGATATGGAGTGGAGATGTATAGAAGGCAGCAGACATGTTCAGACATGTCCGCTTGCTGTGCTTTTCAAAGCCAGACCATGAACACAACACAATGTCTGGAGTCAGGGCAGGACTGCAGGGGCATGCTACTGAAGGTGGAGGGGAAACTGGATCAATACAATTGACTAGTAATTCTCAGAGAGTTGAGATCACATCAGTCTGATAGTGTTATCTGATCCCTCTTTAGCAGCACCCCTGTTTACTACGATCACTGTCAGGTTCTTATTTTTCAGCCTCCAAATGACCTCGACCTGCTTTAGTCCGTCATCTTTTGTGCTTCACTGCTGTCCTGAACTCTGCACTAAACCAATCAATAACTAATAGTGACATCTTGAAAATATTTGACCATTTTTTTTCATCATCTTGCTAAAATATGTTATTTCTGTGGACACTTTCTGCTTTTGGTGTTGACCCAACAAACCAACAAGAGAGCAAACAAGCCGGTTAAAAGGGCTAATTTGTGTGTTCATGTGTGTTTACACTTCAGCTTCTGTTTGTTTGTGATGTGTCTTCTTAAGCCTTTTTCCACAAAAATACCTCTGGGGGTTTTGTGCGTGCTGCGGGTGCAGGAGCCATCCCCGAGGACCTTCTTTCTGGTTTTTTTGTTTTTTTTTTCTTCTGGGGGAGGAAAAAGCAGATCTAATCCTTTGTAGGCTCTGGAAACTCCTGCTCAGCGCTAACCGAGCTGTTTCTGCTCAAAGCTGATTGGCCCCCTTTTAACCTCTTTAACCTCACCAACAATGTAAAGTGCGTCATATTGACTGAGACCAAAACAGCAGGGCAGCAGCCTTGTTGTCTCTACTCATTAAACCTGGTGCTGCACCATGTAACCAACATGTTTTTATGCCTTAAAAAAGGTAACCAGAAAATAAGAACTGATTAGTAGGATGTTCCTTGAAAAATGTTTGCATTAATTTGCGTCAGACCAAGTCCCTGCACAGAAAACAACAGTCACATCAGTACCTGTTCTAAAAGGTTTGAGAGGGTTTTAGGGCTGCTCACTGAACCGAGTATCAAAACAAAGTGTGTCTGTTAGATGTTGGTTAGGTAATTTATCTTGTTTATTCTCTGATATTTCCCAATCTCAACCAGGAAGTTGTTGGGCTGTATTCTATCTGGGCAAAGTCCTTGTGCAGATGCTTGTATCGTAAGACCACCACAAGACAAACACAGACATCAAGTTTGGTGTTTGTACCAAACAACTTTCGGAGAGTCGCAGTGAAAACCAGCAGGTGACAAATATACAAAAGGTCAACATGATGCCAAAACTTTCAACGATCTGAAGTAAATAGGACAAAATCCAAAGTACGTGGAGCTTGTTTTTCTCTTCAGTGTGTGAAATCGATTCCGGGATTTTTAATTCCCACTTGGCACACCCGGTGCTGACTTAAAGACCTCTCAAACATTTTAGCTAAGAAGATAAATTTTACATTTTCTTACACTGAGATCTGTTTTTTTCTCTTTTTCTAAAAGACAGAATAGATCGTCTCCCATGTACTCTTATAAATATATATAAAAACACTTTTATTTCTTAAACTGAAAACAGGATTGTAAACACCGTTTAGCTCTTCATTTTCTTACCCTCTGACACCCGTCTGTCCATCAAAATGAAACAGGATTAACCTTCCCTCTGCATCGTGGCCCACAGCCGTCCTGGCTGACACTACATTCACAAAAGTGTGGAAATTTCCTGTGAAAACATGAGAAACAGTTTTGTATTATGGTATATCATTAACACAGCAATAAAGCCTGTTAAAGCAAACGGTTTCCTTATCCCACCATAGAAAACAGGCTCTATAGAAATCTGCATCGAGTAAAAATCAGTTGCTCTAGATTAACAGTTTATTGTTTTCAACACCGAACACTTTTCCCTCAACACACTGTAGATCGACTGACCCACAATGATGCCTCAGGGCTGCTACATCCGGATAAGAAGAATAAACACCTAACTGAACGACTGAAGTGACAGTAATGAGTATTTCACTGGTCACCTGGACAACAAAAAAGCACACATAGGTTTGCAAATAAATAGCTAATAAAATCGGATCAAACCTATTGGAACGGTTGGCGTCTTTGCCCCAAAGAATCTCCTTTTGTTTCATTACGGTTCCACTTAAGGTTCCGTCCAGGCTGAAGTGTTTCCTGAATAATTTATACACGACTAAATTAAAGCACGCTGCATCACACAGATTAATTAATTAATGTGATTTTGGATCATTAGCAATGTCTCATAGCCACTATTAAGACCCAGTGGCTACCCAGAGTGCAATGGCTGTTAATGGGCACCACATGAAAGGCTGAACCTGCTCTCTTTTGCTGTTCTTATTAATGATGTATATATTTTTCCATGTTATTCAGCTCTGAACAAAATTATGGGATGCTAGACAAGGCTTGTAATTGGATGCTGCCTCCATCTTTAAAAATCCTATTATTTTATTTCCTCAACTTCAATTAATGACCACACTCTCCTATAGCACACCTGGTGAAAAAGATAACTGCAACTGGTGGGAAGTGAGTGGTTATTGTCAGCATTGGTATAGCTTGACAATATTAATCAATAGAGCTCTTAAATATGTTTCTCAAATCCTGAAATCCGTTGTCAGAGGACTCCAGCTGGACGTGCATGTGCAGTACGTACCCGTTTCCTGTGTCTTGTTGCACTCAGCTTCCATGCTCTCGTCGATGTAAACCTTGCCGTTCCTCAGTAACCACACCACCCCGCTGACTAGTTGGACAAACGGGTTGGACTGATCCAAAACGTCTTCCTGAGACAGATACCTGGATGGTCAGAGTGGAAACAGAACATCAGCTCCCTAGAAATAATACTTTAGCATATCGGGATTTTATGTTTCTATATTTGACATTTTTGGGGTTAAGTTATACTAGCAGGTAAAGTCCAGGCTGAAATGTCTCAAGAACTAGCAGATTGATTTCCGTGACATGCACAGTTTTTTTATGTTATGACCACCAACAAATCAAAACGTCTCCTTATTCACCACCTTAGTTTACATGAGGCTGCTATATTCATAGTCACAGCATTCCTGCTAACCTGAGCAGTATTTTGAGGGACAGTGTTAAAATAGCATAGCCCCGTGGTTCTCAGATTACACTGTGAACATCTTGTACGAGCTGTAGCTGTTTGATAAATCTCTTAAAAAAACACACAGATATCGACACTTCGGTTATCTAACAGCCTATTAGTCATATCAAACCGCAAACATCTGCTAGGACTCTGGACTTGGTTTAGCTCAGCAGACCGTGGCTTCTGAACTTTTGATACTGTTTACAAAAGGAAAAACGACTGCTGAGCTCAGTTCGGCTTCTGCTCCATCTGGAGGTGTAAACGCCTCAAGAGTTGTAACCAACTAGGACCCAAAGCTGCCATTTCTGGGGCGAAGCAATGCTTCCCATTTTAAAATCAGAGGTGGGTTTATTATGAACCCTGACTGACAGGACGTGGACAGCACAGAGGGTCCAAGCGGGACAGTGAGCAGTTTATTTTTTAACTGAGGTCCACTCGCTCTGTGGGTGTGTAACTTACAACACAAACCACATCATGTTGCATCATGTGCATTTCTGACCTCAGTTATCAAACAAAAACAAGTTACACAGACTATCTCATGGTTTAAAGATAGACTGTGAGCAGATGTGTGCTTGTTTTTGTGGGTTAGGGAAAATGTGTCGAGTATCATTTAACTTTAATGTCAGTCTCTTTAAAGCGTTAATTTAAAGACGTGCATTTTGTTTTATGACAATTTAACATGTTACCATGAGAAACATTAGTTGATCAGTGAGTGATTCAGGCATGAACTCACCTCGTATGTACTGGCTTTCACATTAAAGGAGAGCAGAGGTTATACACTTATAAGCTTATGCGAACAGGAAGTCGCTGAATGGAAAATGTGGTGAACTTTGGACAAAACGTGAGAAGAGGACAGTCTCGCATTCAGAGGTGAGGAGATATTTTAGCAACATGTCGTCACGTACAGACAAGAACAGAGAGAGGTTTGTTTTAAGTCCGTGTGGTTTCTGACTGTCTGAAGACACCGACGATACGATTCACGAAGGTGGACCATCCCTCACAAAAACAAATGCTGGTTTGCACGCTGAACATTGTAATCTGGCAGCTTGATGTAGCCTGCCGGCATTAATTGTAGCCTTTTTTATAACTTATTTAACCTTTGTGATAATGCTAACAGTATATGGCTGGATCTCAGAGCAAGCTTCAAACACACACGTAAAGCACACCCTGCTGTATCCTTCTTTTTTACTCTATTAAACAATATTTTCCATTTCACTTAAACCTGGCAGCTGAGAGCATAAATCCATCGGGAAAGTGTTTATCGAGATCACATAACGAACTTAAACGGTTGTTTCTCCATTGACGCCTATACAACAGGACTTTTAGCCACCACAGGAGTTGCCCCCTGCTGGTGATTCTAAAGAATGCAGGGTGACAGGCTTCACTTTCCAGATTAGAAACTGAATCTTCAGTTACACAAAGTGGAGCCTTGTGACCATCTTCTGAGCAAACTGCTTATTGCCAAGTGGTGTTTAATCATTAATAACTTTGAAAAATATAAATGTGAAAATATTTAGTATTTCTGTGTCAACACAGCAATTTGCCTAATCCCTGTGGGTCTTTGAATTGCAGTGGAAATGCAGACAACCACTTGCTGAAGGAATTTTAAGCTCCTACACTAAACAATAGAATTAATGAACAGGTGAGGCTATGATGCAATTAAATTTAGCAGTAGTAACAGCTGATAAATGTTTTTTTTTCCCCTTTTGTTTTGGGTCCAACAGCATTATAAACAGATGCTTGAGAGAAACACTACTTGACTCATACACATTACAGTGTTCTCAGAACGGACAGAGATGACTCAGAAAATGTGCTCTAAACACTGACGTATGACCACAACCTTTTAGCCTCAAACCAAGAGCATCAGGCCTGCTCACTAACTGTTTATGTAACTTATTGAATAAAGTGTCTTTAAAATTACACATAAACATGGTCTGATTTCACTTCCGGTCATGTCTAGTCATGCAGACAGCTTTGATTATTTGGATAAGCTCACCCTTTATCTTTGGGACTATGATCTAATTGTGACTCTACAACCACTTTCATAGTTTTCATCCGTTTCACATTTCCGAGCTGGATTTCTTACCCAAACACCAGGCTGCCGTCTCTTCGGATTCCAAACTGGGCATTTTGTATTCCGCCGCTGTCCCGCACCATCCTGCCGTCGCTCACCACGTTTCCCAGACATTCCCCTGTTGATGTGCTGAAGAAACCAGCATTTTGCGCATACAGACATGCAGCAGCTTCGGCCGTCTCGGGCACTGATGCCCTCTGTCTCATCTCGCAGCCCCCCGGCCCACCCGGCTCCAACACCGACACCGTCCTCAGCGGGTTGTAGACCACCGTCATATGACCTGGTAACAAAGATGCAACACGATGAGGTGAAACTGAAGCTTCTGTGACATTCTGCAGCATTCTCTGCACTTTTTAGATGAAGGTGGAGAAGTAAATAAATAAACAGAGGAATCAATGAGTCACACACCAGACATAGATGCATTTAT
>VOQJ01024848.1:0-18586 GCA_015052665.1 Apistogramma diplotaenia | reverse complement strand
CACACACACATACTGTACTTACAAACAAATACAGCCTAATATTGGGTCTACATTTATACTTGCCCACCTAAAATTTCAGTCTGCCCACCCAGCTACAGTGGGCTAGAACCGGGCCTGATCTCAGATGTTCTGTTTTCTTCCTCCCATATGATTGCATTTGTCTCTGCCAACTGAGGGTCCTTAACGTGTATATTTATGGAGAAAATTTGAACCCTGATCTTAGAGCTTAGCTGTGCTCATGTATTTTAAAGTTCTGTGGCTATACGTGAAATGGCACATTATGTCAGCCAAACTTCAGTGACTTTCCAAATGTCATTGGCAGTTAGTTTTTAGTCTTTAATATATCCAAAGTTAGAAAAGTTTCTCCCAGGACTAAATATACCCGATGACTCAGTAGCTTGCAAAGCCACCTTTATTAACAATAACTTGAAGTAACCATTTTCTCTTTGATCAGTGTCTCAAATCATTGTTGAGGAATTTGTGTCCACTTTTCTTTATTGCATTGTTTCAGTTCATTGAGGTTTGTGCAGTTTCATCTCTGAAAGTCCTGTCACAGCGTTCCAGTTTGGTTGAGGTCTGGACTTCTGGGCCTTTTCAAGAGTTGGCTTTTGTTTTTCAGCCATTCTGTTGTAGAGTTGCTGCTGTGCTGGGCGGCGTTGTCCTGTTGTATGACCCAAACATTAGTCCAAACTTCAGCTATCGGACAGACGGCCGTGCATTTGGCTCAATAATGCTTTGGTGTATGGAGGAGTTCATGGTCAACTCAGTGACTGCAGGATGCACAGGTCCTGTGGCTGCAAAACTAGCAGAAATCATAATCGTATTGAAAGGTTGGTGGTTTCCTCCAATCTGAATTGTTTGAATCTATAAAAGAACTATTTAAATGCAGGATTATTAAACTGTTAAAGTAAATATACAGTCTGAACAGTGAATGTCTTCTTTGACATTCTGCACTTAATTTTATTGTGAGCTTCATTCCGTTCTGTCACACACTGTAAGGAAGTGATTCACACCAAAATCTTTCTTTTTTTTATGTAAACCCACTCACTGGTTGCATGATGTTACAGGATATTTAGTTCCATTTAAATAAATGAATATATTCTCTTTGTTGCTGTATGCACTGACTGTAGTCGTATCTTATACACCAGTTAAAGTAGGTTTTGGTGCAGGAGGTTGTTCAGCCCTGTTTTGTGGAATTTCAATCACTCATTGCAGTAAACATTGTCACTACCGCTGGTACAGTGCATGGAAAGCCTATTGTTTATAAAGGCCAGCAAATACTTAAGCGAATGGATGCACTAATCATTAGTGTTTTGTTAATTAACAAATCCATTTTATGTGACTTATGTGTGGATGTGTTAATTAATTAAATACAATTAAAATCATACTGTAGTTTTGCACTAATGGAATGGAAAATAATTTACAAAAGGGGAGCGGGTTCTACAACTTGGTAAACTGAAAAATGCTTTTAGTTCAACTTTTTTTTATAAAAAAAACTATTTTTTTAAATTACAAATATGTATTTGGGACATTCCCCATTTCACTGGGTCGTCTCTCTAGCCTGTAGACTGGTTTCTGTAAACGGACTGCAGAAATGCAGAGAATGTTAAGTTTGTAGTTGCTTCCAGGTGCCTTGTCTCAGTGCGTCACATTTGCATGCAACAGCAGCTTTAAAAGGAGTTCACAATCGCTAACACACTCAAAACACAGACTAACTCCATGTGACCAAAAAAACAAAAGTTCTGGCTTTACAAAGTATTTTAGAACATCAGTCAGCTCAAGGCACTTTATATTGTAAGGGAAAACCCCAAAAATCAAATGACGAGCAAACACTTGGTGACAGTGGGAAGGAAAAACTCCCTTTAACGGAAAGTAGGAGAACCAGGGTTAGAACTGTTGTGCCATGACCTGTGGTGGGTGTGGGGAGGGAGACAGGACGAAAGATAAACGGTGGAACCTGGTTATTCAAGACCTTTTATGTGAGGAGAAGGATTCTGGATTTAACAGGGAGACAATGAAGAGATGCCAATATGGGAGAAATGTGCTCTCACTTTCTAGTCCCTGCCAGTAGATTCAATGCAGCATTTTAGATCAGGTAACATCCACTAGGCCCCATAAATCCATATGGTTTATGGACAAAATTTCTCAATCAGGCTCGTGAGTAATCTTTCTCTAAGATGTTAACGATGGGGCTTCAACCCTCATTTTTATGACCTATGGCCCCATGCAGACATGAACAGGATATGAGTGCAGGCCATTTCATAGCCATTGGTGTCATTTATAAAGGTTTGATATTCTGATATTTTAGCCTTTAGGAACAGGAAAAAGGTATGAAATGACTCTTTTTAGTACTATAGTCATTGTGGCTACATTGACAGTCCACTTATAAATACCACAACAGTCTGACACCACACTGCTAACAGTCTTCTGATCGAGGTTATGATTCTATGAGGATAAACCTCTGTCATTTCTCACTTTGGCACACAGGATTTTCAGAAAGGCAGCAGCTTTAGCACAATGGATTGTCCTGTCCTTTTGTTAAATGGGGAACATGAAATATTGATTCAAATTATGCTGGCAGCGGCGATACTATCACCTTTGTGTTCTTAGTCCATTTGACACCGTAAACGATGCTTGAACTACAAGCTGCAGCTCTGCTTTTGTTGGGTGCTTGCAGTCATTCATCACTCTGCTCAATATTTCTCCATCTCTGAAGCTGTAACGTTGCATTCATAAATATTATGCTGCGAGTCTAAAAGTGGTCACAAATTGCTATGTCTGGATTCTCACAGTGTAACAGCTGGGCAGTGTGGGTGTACAATTTGTGTAACTTTTGTGTTTGAGCTTTGAAAATGTTTGAGAAAAAAGTATAAATTAGCATTTGATAACAGGCAGATACTGCAGGTGGTCTGGTTAGAGGTAATTGGATGGTCAGGAAACCCTCATGTTCTTTCCTGGAAAAAATAGGTCCTGTTCAACGTCACTTTCATTGTTGCCTTCCTCTTTTTCTTTTTTTCCCCCCATTATTTTCCAGCAAGAGCTGAACCTCCACCACCCACCTCCCCCCTCGACCGGCCTGTTATTTTTGTCCCTTATTAAAGAAAGATAAGGTTAGACCTTTACGTGTGAGTCTCAGTTTAGTCACTATTTTCTGCTGGTCTGAGCTGTAAAGAGAATATATGAGATGTATCTGTTGAGATCCATTAGCTGAAATTTTGATTCCTGCTGCTCAAATATTTTAAAGTAATCCTAGAATATCATATTTATGGCTAACATATACTTACTAATTACTGAAACTCTCCGTCCGACCTTATCTGAGTCACGGGGGCAAGGAGTGAATGATATACCGTACTCTCCGGACTATAAGTCACACGGTTTTTTATAGTTTGGCGCAGTTGCGACCTATACTCCGGAGCGACTTATATGTGAAATTATTAACACATTATTATATACTTTCACATGTTTGTTATTTTCACACTGGCAACCGAAAGCATCCTGTCGGGATTCAGAAAGGCCGGAATAATTGGAACTCCGACGCAGAGAAAGTGGCACTTCGTCTACCTCCGGAGTTGGCGGAGATGTTTAGAAGTGACACAGAGGATGAAGAATCCAATGAGTGAGATTGATGGTTTGGTAACCTTGTTATCATGGTCTTTATTCTATATTATCTGAATAACTGAATAACATACCAGGCACGTACTCAGTTCGTTGTGTATGCGTCACGTAACTGAACGTGTTACATTAAGGCCTTTACACGCCAGCCGCGCAAATTCTGTGCAATTGTTTCGTGCGTCAAAAAATGTTTTCTGACTCGCCCTGTTCTTAATGCAGTCATGCATTTTTTTTGGCTGCTGCAACTTCTACTCCGGAGTGACTTACAGTCAGAAAAATACGGTAATCTCTCCAGCCTGTCCTGGGTCTGCTCTGGGGCCTCCTCTCAGTAGGATCTGCTGGAACACCTCAGCTGGCTCCTTTTTGATGAGGAGGAGTAGTGGCTCTACTGTGAGCTCCTCTTAAATGACTGCACTCTTCACACCATCTCTAAGGGAGAGGCCAACCACCCTGTGGAAGAAGCTCATTTCCACCACTTGTATTTGTAATTTCGTTACAAGATTGGTTGTTCGTTTCGAGATTGGTTGTTCGGCCATGACTACAGCTCATGACCATAGGTGAGATCGACCAGTAAATTGACAGCTTTGCTTTTTTACTCAGCTCTATCTTCACCATGATGGACTGGGGCAGTGTGTATATCACTGCAGCTGGAGCCCCAGTCCATCTGTCAGTTTCTCTCCCGTCACTCATGAACAAAACCCAGAGATACGCCACCCATTTCTGGTTGAGTACCATGACCTCAGACTTAGAGGTGTAAATCTCATGCCTGCCACAATACACTGCTAAACTGCTCCAGTGCGAGCTGGAGGCCACCACCAGATAAAACCAATAGGACTGCATCATCTGCAAAAAGCAGAGGTGAGATTCTGAGTCTATCAAGGAGGAACTTGCCTATGCCTAGTAATCTGCAACGAAGGGCTGATTGCCCGTAAGTCTATTTTTTAAAATCTAAGCAAAATTATATTCAAAAGAAACGTCTTTGGCTGCAAAAACATGCTGATTACAATAAATGACAGTTTTCCTAATGATACAGTGTATCTCCATTTTCCAGACTTGGCCAGCTTGTAATATGTTTCATGTACTGTATAATTACACATTATACAGGAAGCTTCATTAGTTATTTTTAAACCTTCGTACAGCAATATATTGGATTCGAAATAAAGCAATCAAAATGGGAAAGAAGAGAAGACTGAATTTTATGTTTCTCGTGTGCTCACAGCCACATTGTTATGTACTGTTCAGCAGCTTCATAATGCAAATTTCTGCTCTATTCAATTCAATGCAGAATTCTTCACCTAAGTAACATCTCAGTTGCAATATTTTAGGTGGTGTGTACAAAAGGTCAACATCTTGGACCTGACTCAGAAAAATTGCATATTATGTGAGAAGCTGAAAACTTAACACACAATACCAAAGGCGACTTGTGGTCTGGTCGATCGGTAAATCTGAAAAATCTCCCAGTTTGATGAAATGTTATTGAAGCTTTTCACGCACTGAACACATTTTTATCCAGGACTTTCTTCTTCTTATTTGGAATTATTGTGACATATTTCCATGTAGTTTTGCTGTTGATGCTGAGCTGAACTTTCATAGTGTGTTTTTGTTCTCTACAAAGTCCCAGTAGGTACCAGACTTCCCAAACAGGTGCCTGTTATGTAGGCAGAGAGATTGACTGTTATGTTCTCTTCCTCCCAAAAGCTCCTTCAGTACTTTCTCAGGTTTTCTTCAGTTCAGTTCAGTTCAGTTTTTGGATCCAAAAACCCTTGAACCCTCGGAGTATTATTGTTACCAACCAAACATTAGTCATGAGATATTCTATAAATAATGACGGAGCAACAATATAAAGATGTTACAAATGAAGAGGATTAATCTTTGCTAATGTAATCCTGTTTGGAGGTAACCATTTTTCAAAATGATGGTGTATATCAGAATCAGAAATACTTTATTGATCCCAGAGGGACATTTCTGGACATATATTAGGTTTATATTAATATAATATAATATTAATATAAACCTAATATATTAGTTTGTTCCTTTCTTAAGTGTAACATACCTGTGAATAGTCTTGCTGGAGGAAACTGCTCATGGTGCAGAGGAATCAATACTTCCAGTGAAATAAATAGAACATCCTTTGCTGCTTTAATGATCCGTGTAAACTGCAGGATGTCAATAATAGACATCAGCCATTGATTTCTCTCTCCTTGTTAGTGGCCTGGATTTGTGATCACATCATTATGTGGCCGCATATTCAGACACAAGTGGGAGTTGAATTAATATGTCGCATCATCCGCCCAGTTGAAATAACTTATTTTAAAGTGAAGTGTTTGAAGGTCTGGGAAAGCACAAAATTAAATTCCTGACGTAGGTGTTAAGTTCTTGAATAAAGGTTATTGTCTCATGCAAAGCTTGTTCCACCAAAAAAAAATTAATTAAATAAATAAATAAAACAATGCTGCCAACCTGGAAACCATGGAAACCACCCAGCCTGTAAAGGACATTTGTTTGCAGGTTTAAAACATTGGTTAGAAAAATAATGATTACTTTGATCAATAATTATTTAAAAAGTGGCACCACTTTGTTTTTTAATGGTGTAACGACTTATTTATAACACTTAAAAAGTCACCTTAACGGTTCTTCAAGTTTCTGAATCTTCTATGTAATTTAACTCGTTTTTATTTTCTCATAAAATATTTAAGCCTTCTTTGTAAATCTCATATTATGTGTATGACATTATATGTATGTATAAATATATGTTTAGTTTTTTGGGTCTTGTTAGCTAAAGATATTGATAAACAATTTTGAAGAGAACTTTGGAAGGATTTAACAAAATGACTCTGTGAGCGTGAACATGGATGTTGCTTCTTACTAACCCAATGAAACTATTATTGGTTTGTCAAAGATGACCAGAGTCAAAAACCGAAGCCCTACCCTGAGTTCTGCTGCAGCGTGGGGGTGGCATCCCCTCACAGCACAGTGTCACACCTCATTGCTGCTGCTCCAGGAGCCAGCTTGGCGCTTTTTAAACTTTTTTTTTTCAACAGATTAAAGAGGCGTCTCGTCTCATGTGGGAAGTGGAGCTAACATGGATACAGCTGAACTGCAGAGATAGTTTTGTTTGTTAAATTAACACAACAACTAAGAACTCAATGCAGAAACATTGCTATTGTGTGTCTCTCCAGCACGGAGCTTCTCAGGAGGATTTCATCCGTGGCAGCCGGGAGCAGAATATTCGGGATGTTGTGTATGACATTGCCAGTCAGGCTCACGTGCACCTGCAACACGTATGTACTGCATTTACACAATAAGATTTTGTGCATGTGCAGAAGGGTCATAACTGTGTGGTTGTTGGATGTTGTGGATGAAACTTGGTTTTCTGGGATTTACAAATCTATCAGCGTGTACTCAGGTGGCACAGACCTTTGTCCAAAGTAAGGCACAATACATCAAAGAGAAGCCTTGAGAATAATTAGCTCAGCACTCAGCACTATATCCTATCTGAAACAAGTGCCACAAGGCTGAAGGTGCGTGAAGCAACAAAGTTTATAGCAAATTACCTTTTTTCATTTTCTCTTGTGAAGCGAGGATTGAGGGCAAGAGAGCACATTAGATGAGTAAGCACCCCTGTGTGGTTTTTGAAGTCTGAGTGGGAGTTTGAGGGCTAGTTGCAGCTCATTTGAGAATGCCCCTGCCATACAGGGAGACTTCTAAACCTGAACAGGAGAACTTGAGTATTTCTAATCTTCCTTGTTTTTACTGTAGTTCTTATCTTAAAGCTCATTCGCTTTTATTGTAAAACTAAAAAATACAAATTTTCCTAAGGCCTTAGTTACATAGGCCTAGAAATTTGTCTGTACCCATGTGGCAATCTCTGGTCACCAACTACTGACTAAGCAGGAGTGAAACTTGGTATAAGTGCAATAGTTGCATGTTTTGAAATTGAATGTTGCAGTGGTTGCAGAGGCAAACAGTCTCCACTTTTTACAGTTTCAGTACCATTCGGTGAGTAGTTGTCAGTTCTAGGCACACAATTTGACATCTCCCATGCAGACTACAGGCAACCACAGCAATCCGATGTGGACCAAAGCAATCGCTAGGAGACTTTCAGTGCAGCATCATGTAAAGCTTTGCATGAAAATACCCTGCAGTTTAGTGCAGCGTGAACAGGTCAGTTTGTCATGCTGTGGTGAATTTACAGCTTTGTGCTGGACTGGTGCACAGTGTCTGTGATCATGTTCAGTGTTAGGTTAGTGTTGAGGAGTGGAGGCAGAGTCACCCTCTACAGTGCAGGCAATAGAAAATAGTGTTTGTTTTTTGGTTTGGTTATATTTTAAATTCCCTTTCAAAGTTAGTTTTCTACATAACAGATTCAATGCAAATTGAAGCTCACTTTAATGTATTTTGGAAAACTATCTGCTTCTTTGACAGAGCGAAATATTTAGGCTTTGGAAACCTGTAAGTAGGAGATACTTGTCTTTCAAAGAGATATTTACAATATAGAACATAACCAGGTTGATCATTTTAACTCTCAGAATTTCCGTGAATGCTGGAAGAACGCAGCAGCAGCGTCACAATAAAGCTCTCAGGCTCGCAACGTATATTTCTGCCTAATGCCTCTGCAGCACCTGTTCACTGGAATTATGACTCGTTTCAAAGACGATGCGAAGTAAAGTTCTCCTGTGCATTAGTGCGTTTTGTAACACCCTTGAACACCTTTTAGTCCACTCAAAACAGCACGCGCAGAAAGCTGTGCCATTTTGAAAATGTAAATGAACACCAGTGATGGGATAATGCTTTGACTTGCTGTGATCTACGTCTACTACCCAGAGTTTGACGGGCAGCTGAAAATGTCCTGGAAATGTCTTTTAGTTTTAGTGTTGTCTTCCTAATGTAGCTCTAATGAGTTGGGAACTAATTGGTTTGGAGATTTATTAGCCTCCACTTACATGCCTCATTGATTTTTGTATTTTAGGAGGCTTTTTTCATTAAGCTGCTTCCCAAACATTCATCAGTAATTACTTTTGATTTAAGCCGCATTTCTACCAATTGGGATTGTGGTCAATAGTTGAAACATGTGTGATAATACAGTGTAAACAACAACATAAATTATTTCATTGCCATGAATAGATTTTAATGTGTTTACGTTCCTCCTCTGGCTACGCTAATTGACCAAAGAGCACAACTTATACCACTAATGAGTGCATCATGTTTAAATACAAAAAATGCATATTTAAAATGATGAAAACGAATGGAAAATTAAATAGATTCAAGACACAGAAACCAGTAAATTGTTAGAATTCAGATTTTCATCTAAAATGTGCTCAAACGATAAACACAAACATGCGAGTGATGTTCATGAGAGAGCAAAAAGGACCAAACGGAGGACAATACTTCATCCGCCCGGTCTCTCCCACAGCTCCGTTTACGAGTTTGCTGTGTGATGACAAACATGAGATGTAACCGTTTCCTGGTGTTTCTGTGTGGGTGAGAGATCGCAATAAAAGCGACCCTGAAAGGCCAGTGTGGGTGCGTTTTTAAAATATTTAGTGTGGGTGAGCGTAGATGATTATTTTTTCTCTCTCCGTTTAATTTCTGTTTATTGCCCTCTCTCTCCTTCAGGCACGATCCTTTAGCCGCGATGTTCCTGCAGCCGCCGCTCCAGCATTCCTTCCCGCTGTAAGTCGAGTAATGTGGTCGCGGTTTGCTCTCTGACAACTGGATGGTGACATTTCTCTGTGTGCCTTCTGAAAGGCTTGATGTAAAATCACTATTTATTTTTGGGAAAATTGACTTGAGTGTCAAATATGCCAACAAAATGTCTTAAAGTGACTCGGCTTTAATTAACCTCCCATGAAAAGCTTTCAAGAACTGAGAACATCAATTTATTCTAGTGGATTCCTCTTTTTGTTTAGAAAGATAACAAAATAAAAGAAAAAACTGACTTCCACTGAGACCAAGGCTAAGCAATTTCTCAGACTTCTCTAGCAATCAAACACATTATCTTCATCACTTCTTCTGAGGAGTTAAATTGACTTTTCAAACATCCCTTTAGGCTGGAAAATGACTCCCCTCTCTGTTGGAATTATTCTGGGCCTAAAATAAGATAATGAACTTAGAAATCCATATCACCTCTTTCAGATATTAATAAAGCAGGCAGAAAATTACCAACTCTGTTCGGTGCAGTCCAGTACAGACACCTCCACCACCTCCAGCACCGCGACCTCAATTACAAACCAAGTTTCTCTCTCAGACACAGCAGAGCGTTGGCACATGCTCAGCGGTGCTCTGGTTCCCTTTAGGACAGATCACATACCATATCACTTACCTGATAGCTAAAAACGAATGTAAGTCATGTTTTTAAATAGGAATTTTAGGCTTCTGACAAACAAGGAGAGGAGACGGCTCACAGAGCTGATTATTCTGTGCAGCAATGATGTAAGTTGAGGGAAATAAAAAGAGAAAACATTTAAAATCAGGGCACATATGTGCATGTCTGTGTAGCCTTCCAGCTGTTACGTATGAGAGCTCTGAAAGCACAACTTTTTATTTTCTCTCGCATTTCATTAAAAAAATCTATTCTTTATATTAAGAATCTTGGAGGTTAAGATTGATCCTGGGTTTGAGCCGCTGAGCCAATGAGCTGATGTTGAAGTGTAGCAGCTGATGGTTCTCCTTTAGAGCAGCTGTGCAGAAACCTGATTTAAATTCTGGCTGGGTTAAATCGCAGGGTCTGACCACCTGCACATGTTTACTGGCAGCTCAGTCTTGCACATTTTGTTAAAACAGCAACCCTTCAAATTGGTTTTCCTTTTGGGGAAATCAAGAAATGGTCAAGTCTGGCCACTGAGGCTGGTAGTGAGCAATGATTGCTTGTGGGCAAAACACTAATTTCAGGTCATTTCAGCTGAACGTCCTTCCTCAGATGCCTCAGGATGTTGCTCATCGTTGACAGCTTGACCCCCGGAGCAGAAATTCATGGCACAAAATGTTGAACATGTTGAACAATAAAAAAACCCAAAAAAAACAGATGAGCATGCACGTAGTTGCACTGCTGACCGTATTTTCTGCCTCTGGGGTTGGACACTGGACTCTTCATCCAAACACTGGCAGCTCTCGTCACCAGCTATCATCCTCAACATGAATTGTGCGTCAAATTGACTTTGAATTTGAGGTCCGTGTTTGAATCACAAATGTGCATCACATGACTTCCTTTTTTCAATGATCCAAGTCCCAGAAGTTTGTGTGACACATGGCTGTAATAGAAATTCACATTGCCGCAGTATGCGTGTGGCTCATCGCGCAGACAGAAGCTGTAATCACAGTTTAGAATCAATGTGATTAAGCTACTTAGTTATTTCTGGATCAAAAAATGTAATATCTTAAAAAGGTTGTTGATTCATAGCTTAAATAATCAGTATCTCAAATGATTTCATTTCATGATTTAATAAACTATACTATTTAAACAGTGTAAATACTGCAGTTCTCCATCTAATTTAGTGCAGACTTCAATCATGGGGAAGACTGCTTACTTGACAGTTGTCTAGATGATTGACACCCTCCACAAAGAGGGTAAGTCACATAAGCTGATTTCTGAAAGGCTGCCTGTTCAATATCAAAGCATATTATTGGAAAATTGACTGGAAGGTAAAGCTCTGGCAGGAAGAGCTGCACAGGGAACAGGGATCACTGTCTCCTCGGGATGATTTTTACAGAAAAGTCGATTCAAGCTTTATAAGAAATGGACTGAGGCTGGTGTCAGTGCATCAAGACACGCCGCACTGACACCAGGCAGGAAATGAGCTACAACTGTCACATTCCTAATATCAAGCCGCTCCTGAACATGTCGTACGTGGGCTGACGAGAAAAAGAAGTGGACTGCCCAGTGGCCCAAAGTCCTCTTTTCAGATGAAAGTAAATTTGGTATTTCATTTGGAAACCAAGGTCCTAGATTCTGTGGAGGGAGTGTTTGAAGTTTAGTGTGAACTTTGTGCAGCCTGTGATGAGTTTGCCATGGTGGTGTTAGCGATGGTTGGTCCACTATCAAGTCTGAACTCAGTGCAGGGATCTACCAGGAGATTCTAGAGCGCTTCATGCATCCATCTGCTGATAAGCTTTATGGATATGCAAAGTCTAGCAGCAGATCCTGTAGCACCTCCCAGTAGTGTCAAAACTGCTACCAAATGGTTTGCTAAGCATGTCGGTACTGTCTTTCATTGTTCCAGCAAACTCTCCTCACAGTAACCTTACAGGGGATCTAAGGGGTGTGGTCAGGAGGAAGATGAGAAGCAGGTGCTGTAAAAGTAACCTGAGCTTCAGTAACATCATCCTGATCGCCTCCAAGCCGCGCTGCACTGCTGCAGCAGGTGATGGTAATAGAGCTTTAACCAAATTCTACAATGTTTGTAGAATATATCTTTTTTTTAAATTCAGTTACTAAAAAAAAACTTTGACAATCAAGTTTTTGGGATGGACTAGGATTTTAGTTTACTGAATTTAACAGTACAATCAGTCAAAACAGTTTGCTTTATTTTCTTTATCATCAAACATGTTAATTGGTTGACTATGATAATCAGCACGTCTTTACTTACTGTAATCATTAGGTTGCATTTACGTGTGTGTGTTGTCTCAGTGTATAAACTAACATCTACCAACCCAGACCTCTCTTGTGTTTCCAGAGTAGAAAACAAAAATATTGACATCAAAATGTAAAGAGGTTGTTGCAAAGCAGTCAACATGCACTAAGCGCTGTGTAACCAAATTGCAGCAGATCTCTCTGGTGTCCACCAGCAGAAGGAACTGGGTAGTACTGAGACTACTGCGACCTTGATAAACGCTTTTTGGATAATATTGTAAATGTGATTAAACAAGTAATAATTAAACGATCTGTCTGGAACATATTCTGTCTGGATGTTTCTAAATTTTTATTAACAGCACTGCGAAAGTGCCAGTGTGTGGAAAATTGTACTTTACAGCACTGAAATAAAAACCTTTTGTAATTCACAAAGGAATTAGAGGTCAATACTTCCCAGCAACTAAAAATAAATCTCTCATTAAACACAACAAGTGGTTTCTAAAGCAGAAACACTGTTTTAAGATGACTGCACCTTGTGGTTTATACCTGCACACAGAGTCTCTCTTCTGATGCTAAAGAAACTGATTTCAGCTGATTATCATGATCCTGCACTGACCTGCTATTACTGCAGCACAGAGCTGAGACGCTCTGCAACTCTCATGCAGTCTGCACTCAGTAAAACGCACTCTGCACACCTATGAGTAGATTATGACGTTCACACTGCAGTGGACTTGTTTGTGCATATGCGTGTGATCGGTGCTTTTTCCAGCTTGGCGTTCTTGCCCGCACAGGAAAGCCGGCACGAACGCTCGCGTCCGCTCGCCGCGCTGACAGTTTGATCCAGATGAATCTCAGGCTTGGATGACAGTCATGTGAAACAGCAGGGGGAAAGCAGAGTGGTGCCAGTGACGCCTGGAGAACATGAAACACACACACACTTGCCTCTGAGGCAAACTCATCTTTTATTGTAACACACACACACACAGTTTATTTAAACCTTACTGATGAGATGGCGCCTCATCATCTAGAGCTGAGGACAAATGTCATAGCTTCAGGAAGTTCTTTATGACCTTGGTCACTCCAATTTATAAGACAAAATAAAATGCTGGTCTTGAATATAGTCCTGCAAACTGAAAATGTGTCCCCTGTTCCCAAATATAAAAACCATTTAAAATAGTATTTGTTAAACTCAGCAGTGTACATTTTTGAGCCCCCAGTCAAGCTTTGTCTGGTTTCATGCTTCTGACTCACCTCCATTTTGCTCAGTGAGTCACAGTAGTTGAAAGAAAAAACGACTGCCAGTGTTGTAAGCATTCAAAGCTTCTTTCTACTGCCCCGAAGTCTTGGTAAAGCAAATGCCGTTTTAAATGTCTTCAATTGCCTGTTACCAACAACTGCCCCATGTTGTGAAATCTGAATCATATCTGTAGGAAAGATACCCGTAGGAGGATAAGTCAGTGGTTACTCTGGAGCTTGTTAGGTCAAACCTGTTGCAGCCTAAACCAAACTCTCCTGTGGTGCTGTGTGCTTCAGGTGGTGTTGGAGGACTATCTTCACAGGGTGAGGAGGGCAGAATTTAACGTTTTCCACAAGAGCCTGCAGAATAGAAACCCCCTTCTCCCAATCCAGCTGTACATCCGCTCCTGGAAGAAGACTTACTGACTTCAGTTCTCCTCCTCCAGCCTCTTTAGGAATGCTGCAGAAATGAAGCCCAGGTCCATTTCTCACCACTGCCACCAAAAACCACACCAGACCAAGTTTGTTGCTCCCAGTTTTTCTTTCAAATGTTTGTTTCATCCGCAATTCACTGGAGGTGTCCTGCCATGCTAATCACGGTGTTTAATGTTTTATTCATAATTTGTAAAAAAATTTGAACCGATGTCTTCACATAGCTTAAAGGATAATCCCGATTAATTGCATCTTGAGTCATTTTTTTGTTGTCATTTCAAACTCAAACTTTGAAGTTGAGCTTCATTGGTGAGCTGCACACAAATATTTTTAAATATACTTCGTTTTTAGCAATATTTCAGTGTGTCTATTTAATGCTACAAAGCTACTAACTGGAGCAGTCGGATGGGTGCAGACCAACAAAGAAGCCTGAAGCCATAAGCTCCAAAATTAGCACCATCAAGCTTGACTGAAATTTGCAGGTGCTCACGTGGACAAGCCAAATGTGTTCTGAAGAAAAGGTTTTATTTATGGTCAGACAAGACGAAGATTGAGCTATCTGACCATAATAAGTGTTGTGTTTAGAGGAGTAAAGGTGGAGCTTTCCAAACCTAAGAACATGGACCATATTTCAAGCATGGCAGTGGTAGCATCATGCGTCTGGGGCCGTTTTCCTGCCAGTGGTACAAAATAGATGTAATAATGAAGGAAGAATACTGACAAATTCTTCACCTTCATCTCAAATCAACATCTAGACAGCTGAAGCGTGGACACTTGGAAAATGGGTTATTCCAACAGGACAATGAACCTAAACACGCATTTAAACTGGTTTTGGAGTAGAGAAGCCCCGACCTCAACCCTATCGAAAATTTGTGGACTACACTTAAAACTGGGTCCGTGCCAGGAAACAAACCACATTAAATGAACTCTACCAATTCTGCCAAGTAGAGTGGACAAATATCCAGATGAATTACAGCATAAGCTTGTTGATGGCTACCAAAAGCTTCTAGCTGAGGTGCAACTTGCTAAGGGGCATTTAACCAAATATTACAGGGAGTGTGTGTATGTATGTATGTGTGTGTATATATATATATATATATATATATATATACACACACACAGTATATATATATGAACGTGTATGTATAATTTTTACCATGTATGGATTAGAGAAAATATAAATTTATACACCCAATTCTTGTTTTTCAAACTTATTAAAGACGTGTGCTGTACAATCGTTCCACCCTGGAAAAGAACAGTTCAAAGAAATACAAGCCCATGATGAATGTTCTCTCCTGCGCTCTGTGTTACATCAGCATGCTTCAAATTGACCCTTGACACACTAAATGCTCATATATCAGCCTATAGTACATTAGCCTGTTTTCGCTCTAAGATCCATGTTTGAATGCTGCTGTCAGCTTTAATGCCAAAGCATGGGCAGAGGGACTCTGGTTATACACAGTTCAGTTATAAAACCACTGTCAGCCAAACACACTGGACTGCAGCAGATGAGGTTGTAGCAGGAAAGCTGTGTTAAGCCAACTTTACACAACAGTAGTCACCCTTTCGTTCTTCTTCTATCGTGTTTTTTTTTCCATTTGTTCATTTTGAAGAATGATGAAAAGTTACTTCCTGAAAGTCCTCTTGCTTTTACTGACAAAATGCAAATAGACTAGCAGTCTTCATATTATGCTTCATGTCACTGAATTTTATGTGTTTCTATCCAGAAATTGTATAAACTACTGCTCTGTTCACCACAATGTTGGTTCACTGTCTTGAGAGGAAAAACTACAAAAATACTTCTGGAATTGTGGGAATCCTGGTAGAAATTGTGTGCAGTTTTAATGAGATAACTTGAGTCTTAATACCTGTGAAAACATAAAAATAAAGCTTTGTCATTTTGAGTTTGTCATTACCAGTAATTAATGTTTTTGATATAAGGGTTTTTAGTTTTTTTTCTTTTTGAATGCAGAATTATTGAGGCAGTAGATGAAAATGACTCAAAGCTTTGATTTATTTTTGTTCCCAGCTTCAGGAAGCCCATGGAGCGTCTCAAAGAATGGCGCCACAATGAACTGAAAGTACAGAATCTCAAAAGATAATGAGACTGAAGATGTGTACGTAAGAAGCAGCCGGTTCAAATAAGAAACATTTCATCTCTGCACAGGCTTGATGCAGCCCTGTGGGGAGCAGTCTGAGTATATATGAGTATACTCAGACTGGCTCCTCTGCCTGTGTGTGTTACAGTCACTGTGTCAGCAGGTGTCTCACCTAAAATAAATCTAATGTTCTGCGGCTGTTATCAAACCAAACAGCCCTGAAGAGAAAAGAAAGACCTGCTGCATGTCGGCTCAGTTTCACACAGAGGCTGGAAAACATCTAGGAAACTGCATCCAATCAAGTTTCTTTAGACTGACACCCCCCCCCCCCCACATCATGCCCATAGGATACCATACCACTTGCATATTTAAATAAAATGAGTTTCAGCTATTTCTTACTGAGCTGACCTGTCTGTTACTCCTGCAGCAGTTCTGAGATCTGTGGAATAGGTTTAGTGAGAAAAAAATTATTTCACTCAAAAATAAATGAGTTCAGATGCTAAAGCCTTTAAGTTAATCTGATGTGTTTTGTGACATCACACATACAACAATCCCTATGGAAAATACCCGTAACCATCTCATTGGTGGCAGTGCAAATGAAATGGCTTTTGTTGACAAACAGGAGTGACATTTCTAGATTTTTACCTACATTATAAACAAACTTTTGGATGAGGGGATTTAGCAGGGTATCATACGCACTGAGAGCTTTCATTTGATTGTTCTTGCATTTTTGATTGAAGGCTTTTGTATCTGAAATTGTTAATGAACTCCAAACTTAACTGGCCTGCACAGAGTTCTGATCTTAATTTGGGATGAGACTGCCAAGCTTTCTCATCCAACATCAGTGTCTGACCTCACAGATAAGCTTCTGAAAAAATGGTCAAAATTTCCCATAAACACTCCTTAACCTTATGGAAAGCCTTTCCAGAGAGGTGGGCTGACATCGTATTAAACCCTATGGATTAAGAATGGATTGTCACTGAAGTTCATGTGTTTTTTTTGTTTTTTTAGAAATCCCAGCTCGCCCCCATGGGCAGTCTTTGTCCTTCGAGCTCAGGTCATCTACCAGAGGCCTGGGAGCTTCAGGGTGCTGTGCAGTATCTTAGCTGTTCTGGACAGAAATCTCAGATGTCGTTCCAGGAATCTGCTGGAGCCACTCTCCCAGTTTGGGGGTCACTGCCCCGAGTGTTCCGATTACCACGGGGACCACTGTTACCGTCATCTTCCACATCCTTTCCAGCTCCTCTCTGAGCCCTTGGTATTTATCCAGTTTCTCATGCTGACAGTACTGTAATTAATCTGAACTAGCAATTCCATGGCAGTCTCTTTTTGCATCTCACATTTTTTTATTTACTGTACTTAATTTTTTTTTCCTGAGAAATAATCCAACTTGAACCTGGGGGAATATAATGATATCTGCAGTCTAGAGACACGTATTACTTAAAAATATGCATATTGCATTTTTTTTTACAGTATTATAGTTTTACTTAATGAAATATGTTCTTTTTAAGATGAGGCCATAAATTTAAAAAAAGTGACAGATTTCTTCAATTTTCATGTATAAATTTGTAATCAAGAGATTACAGAGTGTAGATTTTCAGATATTTTCCAGTAATTACATAAAAATTATGTTTTTGTTGTTGTATCTGATGTTAATGACAGCCCAGCAAAGTGCAGGCTCTGGTGTAGATTTAGTTTAGGCAACAAAAGGAGGTCGGGGAAGTAGAACATTGTGATTTAAGGTTCTGTATATAACAGCTGATGAGAGTAGACAGCAATGCTTGGAGAGGTGGAGCTCTGCTCTGAAGAAAAGAGGAATGAACGTCAGCTGAAGCAAGACAAAATATGTGGGAATTAGGAGGAGGCAGAAGGAAAGGTGAAGACTCAAGGTTGTGCACACAGCTGTTATGAAGGGACCAAAGCTCTTTGTAAACATGCTTGTGGTAATGCTAAAAAAATCTTTTATTTTACCAGGAAAAACCCAGTGAGGTCTAAAATCTCTTTTAAAGTTCTGGCCAAGACAGGGAGCGATTATGTGGTAAAGATTGGTTGCCCCTTTATGTAAAATTCAGCCCCCAAAAAGTGAAGAAATAAAAAAAGAAATAGTTTTTGTTTTTTTTACATGTAAAGGAGTTGGTAAGTGTAGCACTGAAGTGGATCCTACAGGAGTGACAAATCTAAATGGTCTCATGCTGCATAATTATTTTTAAGGATTCATTGAGCAGGGCTGTTCACCCGACTCTTTAACCTGATGTAGCAGGTGTCTCATTAGTCCTTAATCAAGCCTCATCCCGTTTGCCTTAAGCTGTCACTGTCGGCACAAAGACCTGCAATTATGGCCAAGGGAAGCTCACTGTTTGGCAGGTGCACCGACTTTACTGCAAAGAGAACAGAAAGCATTAATTAGTGCATATCTGCCCCATCATTCACAATTACAGTCAGTGTAATTATGAACCTTTTTTAGAATCACTGAATCTTTAAATTTAAAGGTATACTTACATGTGTTTTCTTGAAGACAAGCTGACCGAGAAAGCCCTGACATATTGTACAGTACTGCCACATTTCTTTCTGGAAAATAGTTTTTTAACGTGAGGACCCTCTTACTTGATAGTCTTGATAGCCGGGGATCGGTCCGCCA
>VOQJ01024845.1:65396-81578 GCA_015052665.1 Apistogramma diplotaenia | reverse complement strand
TGTCACAACAGTAAATATGATGAGACATGCAGCCTAATGTACTTAGGAGTAAGTAGGAGTACAGCAGAAACATCTGCTGTTTCTCCTCAAACCTACCCAGCTTAGTGGGCAGAGGCTCTTATAAACTCTCTGGTACCACTCACATGGAGAAACATCCTGGCCTTTGGCTGTCAGGGCTTTGTTGCACCTGTGGAAGTCTGGAGGAGCAAAAGGGGTTCAAGGTTTATTTATATGATGGAAGTCATGTTGAGGACAAATATTACTGGCATGAAGTGCAACTAAGAGCTCATTCTGGTTATCTTATCTTACTTGAGGAGAGGAATAATTCTTGCATTTTGTCCTTCTCAGAGTTTCCACTTCAGGATGTTTGATCAGCTGCATGAATAACAAGAGCTATTGGCTGTTCAGTGCAGCAGCTGCTGTTACTGCACTGCTTTTGTATCTCATTTTATCTCATTTAGAGTGAACATATTTGATCTTGGAAGCCACTATTCTGTAAAGAAGAGACGTGTATATCCCCACACATTTATGTCAAGCTGGAGGACAAACACAGAACGCCAACAGCCAGAAAACCATCAAACATTTAGATAAAACTTTTAGTCAGTCACTGGGCTTTATAACATGCACTTTGCAGGGTTCACAGTGAAATTTTAACAAAACTTATGGGTTCATCAGAGTAATCCTATAGTTGCCCTTCCAATAAATAATATCAAATTGACATCCTTAGCAAGAATTAAAGAAATTAGAAGTTTTTTAACATTAGTGTTGGTTTTTGTTTGTTTGTTTGTTTTCCATATACAAGAGTTTTAGATTTGTGTATCTCGTATTAATAAACTAGACACATCTGTTTGGGCAACAAGTGTTTAGAATAGTTCTTAACACTTAAAAATAGTGCACAAGTATAAGTATAATGTCCTGTGATGAGACAGATTTCTGGTCAGGTTAATGTGTGATCACAGCACAGTGGTCCTCACCCAGGTAGTTCTGGTAACAGTTTCGGGCCTGGTTGGTGTTCGGGAAACGGGCGTCAAACGGAGCCGTCGTGTAGTTCTTTAGCTTATCTGACACGGTCTCAGACATATTTTCCATCTTTCAGTCAGTCGGACGTCTGAATGGTGCTGAAATGGAGCACGGTATGGAAGAGCCTGCAGAGGAATATAATCGCATAAAACAAATGAGACATTAAATTAATGTAACCTACTACAAGATGGATGTTAGTTAGCTGTGCTACACTAAACGGCTTTGTTTACGGTCGTATTGGTACTAAAATAAATTCGGACACAAACGTTATACGTTTAATTCTCTTGCCATAACCACACAGATCGGTGCAAAAATGATCACAGCTAATATCACCAGAGCCAAACACAGAAATAAAACCTCAAGACACTTGCTAGCGCTTAGCTGCTAGCTCACAGCTAACGAGTTAATCTATTTGCGAACACACTGTTCTTAAAATTACTTCAAACGCCAAAGAAACACTGAAAAGATACCCTCAAATATCTAAAGAAAGTTCAGAACATAACAAACTTCGAACTTATTAGCAGCTAACCTTGGGATGTTTCTTTAACGCGTCCGCTGCAGAAACTATCCTTCCTGAACCGCGCAAAGCCCCCTGGGATATGTGTTGAGACGTACGTTTCAACGACAGTTTCCTCTTTTCCAGCCATGTGTTTGGATAAAATTATGTGTATATTGTTTTTCAGAGGTAAAACGTTAGCGTGTGACCAAATAAGAAATACTTCGTGGGCCGAAGAAGAAGTTCACCATTCATATTTATTTAATTTTAATTTTATTTATTTATTTTGGTCTCTATCCTTCCCCTCATGTGACCTTCACAGTTGTTGCCGCTTGAGGGAAAGCAGTGGTTTTGTTTTTGCGACATAATATTTCCAGATTTCGGATCAAAAGATGACCTCACCTCCTTGCCTTTAAGGCTGTTTGGTTTTAAATCACTTAGACCTCAGATTAAATCAATGCCAGACTGAGAATATTTTTCTTTTTTTTTTCTTTTCTTTTTTAAATCAGATACCTTACAGTTTTTTCTGCTGTTAATTATCACTCACATTTTGCTGTTTTTTCCATTCCGTTTCCATACTGTGGCATAATAAACAAAGGAAAATATGTAACATATTAACAGCAAATTTTACAAAATATAGCTTAACCCAGGATTTTTTGTTTTGCTGAAGTTTTCTTCTGTTAAAGTCTTGAAACTCAGGTTTGATCATCACTAAAATTTACATATTGTTAGTAATTTGTTAAGACTCCCTTTTGCCTTCAGAACTGCCTTAATTCTTCATGGCATAGATTCAGCAAGATTCTGGAAACACCTCTCAGAGATTGTGGTCAATAATGACATGACAGGATCACACAGTTGCTGCACATATGTTGGCTGAACTTCCATGATGTGAATCTCCCATTTCTCCATATCCCAAAGGTGCTCTATTAGACTGAGATCTGGTGACTGTGGACACCATTTAATTACAGTGAACTAATTTTCATGTTCAAGAAACCAGTTTGGGATTATTTGACATATGACATTACAATGGTGGACTGGACGTGCTGGACGCAGTAATCATAAAATGGGTACACTGTGGTCATTAAGGGATGGACATGGTCAGCAAAGACACTCATGTAGGTTGTGGTGTTTAAACGATACTCAGTCAGGTACTAAGGGGCCGAAGTGTGCCAAGAAAATATCCCTCAAACCATTACACCATCACCAGCAGTCTGAACAATTGATACAAAGCAGGATGGATCTATTTTTTTCATTACTATCTGAATATCACAGCAGAAATCAATAGTCTTCATACCAGGCAATGTTTTTCTTGTGAATTATAGCCTCAGTTTTCTGTTCTTAGATAAAAGGAGTGGCACCAGGTGTGGTCTTCTGCTGTAGCCCATCTGCTTCAAGGTTCAACATGTTGTGCATTCAGAGATGCTCTTCTGGTTATTTGAGATACTGTTGCCTTCCCATCAGCTCGAAGCAGCAGCCATTCTCCACTGACTTCTGGAACCAACAAGGCATTTTCAGTCAGAGAGCAGTCACTCATTGGACATTTTCTATTTTTTGACCATTATTTATAAACTCCAGAAATGGCTCTGCACGAAAATCCCAGCAGATCAGCAGGTTCTGAAACTTTCAGTCACCTAAATCATCTTTCTTCTCTATTTTGATGCTCAGTTTCAACTTCTGCAGATCATCTTGACCATGTCTACATGCTTTAATGCACTGAGTTGCATTAGCAAGCAGTTGAATAGTTTAAGTGACCGGTGAGTGTAGGTTATCCATTCTTTGAAATAGTCCTATCACTTCATTGGTACTGACATTAATAGCAAATTGCTGTACATTTAGTCCACGCAGGAACTTGGAAATGGTGAAAGACCCTTTGAAACAAACATTATTGAGCATTTATGGTGACCATGACAGTCCTTTCTCTTTCCATCAGCATCTTCCTGTTGAAGACCAGGTCAAAGATCACAGGTGTCTCGCTCTAGCTTCCTGTCTCACTGTGTGTATTTCCTTCATCCTCTTTTCAGCAAAACTTCAAACTGGGCCCTTGTGCATGTGAGTTGTGGTCCACTGTGATATTCTTTCTCAACAGAAATCTAAACTCAGCACCTGATTTAAATCAAAATAATCTTTAAAATCCATTAAAGCTTGTCGACCCATTTTCATATACTATCCATTTTATTCTGCAAAACACTGACAGCACATTTTCGTTTAACTCAGAAGAACCAAAAGATAGATGTCAAGTTTGTTTTGTGCTGACTACAATATAGTATATTATATTCCCAACAGGGTGCCAAACACCCGTGTGTGTGCATAAATTTACCCTTCTCTCACTTCTACCAATCTCTCCCTCTCTTTCTCACTCAGTCAGGATATAGGTGTTGTCCAAAGCAGAGGAAGGAAATTCTGTCACTTAGAACAATGGGCCGGTTTCTCTATCTATAGACCCAGAGTGTCCGAGAGCCATAGAGAGGGAGGTAGCAGCCACTTAGAGTGAAAACTAACGAAACAGGCATTTTATTTAACAGAAGAAAAAAGAATTGTGAGAATTAAAGATCCCTTTGTACATTTTTAAGGCACCGAGGCCTTTAGAAAATGGATTTTCATACTGAGGAAAAGGAAGAATACGTGTGTCTTGGGGCACTTTGAGTTGCGCATTCGCATTTTGGTGGCAAAGGATAATCAAAGCACACTATAAAAGGATTCAAAGTAACTGTGGGTAAGTTTCTTTAAAACCAAATAATCTGAATAATCTTTTAATATTTCACATTCTGCCTAGAATACAAAGGTGTGGACACATGTTGAGATATGACCTGTCTGAGGCAATTAATTAATTTTCCACAGAGTAATTTCCTTTATCTCCAAATTCTAATTTTAGGTAAAAGAAAACATGTGGTCCTAAATTGTGACGGTAAGTTAAATATAAGCGTTACTGAGAACTGGACAGGCAGTGAGCGACCTTTGGAGTGGGTTTTTCCCTGTCACTGCGACAGCTGGACCCGAGTCCTACAAAACACACTTCCTGTTTGAGAACGGGAAAAACACACTGTGATTTTCAGGGGTTGTTGGGAGGGCTGGTGTCTTTTCATTTGTTTTTGTCATGTTAACAACCTGCTGTAGTTATCCTGTTGATATTTTTGAAGGTTGACATCATTCCATTGTTGTAGTGTTTATATCCTGGAACTGGTGACACACAGTCTTTGGTATGGTGTGGAGGTAGATTAGAGGAAATCTGATGTTTATATGTCTTACAATAAGGCAGGTTATTAAAGTGATTTCAAAGGACAGTTTTTCTTAAATATCTGAATTCTTCTTGGTTCAGATGGAGGGATCTGGCAGTCCTCGCTTCAGAAAACTCCATTTCCCAGTGGGTTTGTGGATCAACTCCCCCAGGAAACACTTTGCAAAGCTTGGTGGTCGTTGGCCCAGCGCTCTCTCTGTCAAGTCAGTCCAAAGCTCTTTAAGTCACATTTTTAAAATCTTGAGTTTTGTTGTTGTCCATATCATGTAGGTAGAGTTTTTTTTGGTAGAGTTTGTGTACTGATGTTATCTTATCTTACTTCCACTGTCATTTGTATCCTTGTTCTCCATTTATTTTAGTCCTTGTTGTTTGTCAGTCATAACTCACAGCTGACTGGTCCCTTCCTTTCTGTTTCCTCTCTCTTCCATTTGTCTTCCCCTCCTCTGTTATTTCCAGGTCGACTACCAGCTCTGACGCAGCCTCTGTCCACGAGGCCCCCTCTGCTCCTTCCTCTTCCCTTTCTAACTCCACCCCCTCGCTGGCTTCCCCTGCCCCATCCCCATCTCCTTCCCCGGCCTTCCTCAGGCCGCGGCCTGCTGCGCCCCAGTCTCGCACAAAACGCCTTTCACATCTCTTCTTACGGGGGCGTTCCAACAGCGACCGGGACCGTGCAGTAGGAGAGAAGGAGAGAGAAGTTTGGGCTCATTCAGCTGCCCCTTCCTCCCACCACTATTTGCCCCCTGCCTCTTCCTCCGCCCCAGGCCTGATCAAAATCTACGGGGATGCACTCTCCAGTGGAGCCAATTATCGCTCCCTGCTGGCCAACATACACTCTACAGCCAGGCAGCTCATTGCCCAGGTCATCACTCGTTACACTGAAAGAGAGCGGGAGGAGACAGATGACGCAGGTATGAAAGGGAAATTTTGGCTCATTTGGACATGTGCTGTGATCCATGACTGGGAATTGTTTGCACAAAAATTTTCTACCAATTGGGAATGACTTAATATAAACATAAACAGCAGTGTTATGGAAAAATAATTACCCTCTCCCTCCCCCTCCTTTCCTCCATTACCTTCTAGTTCTCCAGAAACACAGCCCTGAGGACTTCCTATTGTGTGATGTCATTGGAAAGCCCATCCAGCAGCCAGATGGAGCTATCAAGTGGGAGACAGAGTGCCGGCGAAGCGTTGCCCCGTGGGAATGTCCTTTGTTGTTAGTGGACATGTGGCGGCCTAAGGATGGATTTGAGCGGCGCTTTGAAATCCAAAGGAAGGAAGACTATGAGAGAGAAGAATCTGAGAGGGAGAGGGAGCGTGAGAGGGAAGCAGAGAACAACCAAGGTATGTGTGAGACACCGCAGACAGGTATGGTAGCATGCAAAAGGAAAATCTGGGCATTTATGCACAACACTGAGTGAAACTGATTGACGCTTGGGTCGTCTGGGCAACAGGTGTGCGCTGGCGGCGAAGCAGGATGTCATCAGGCAGCGGAGCAGAGGAGGGCGAGCGGGGTCACCGTGGAAGGAACACAGAGCTCAGGAGGAGCATCAGTGACATGAATCTTAGTCTGCGGCGTCGCCAAGGCAATCACGTCAGCAACAACCCCCGTGTTTCTGGAAACCAAACTAACAACAGCGGAGGGGTGCATGATAGGAAGAACATTGTGAGCATGATCAGCCCCCACCCAGGAGAGGTAAAGAGAAGGATGCAGTAAGTAGAAACTGAACAGAACACACATTTGCTCTGCTAACCATCATAAACCATTTCTGCAGATTAGGGCGTCAAAAGCTGAAGCGAAGGTTGGATGGACAAACCAGCCGGCAGAGGACGAGAAGGATTATTCCAGCTGTGATCTGGAAGTGATGTCACAAAGTCTGATCCTTCCACCTACGGACCGACCCTACTTCCTGTTGCTACAGGGTTATGATCAGAGCAAGGCAAGACATGCTGACAGATGATATCACACATACACATAGTCACAAACAGCACCCACGCAAAACGTATATTACGTAAACACGTGAACACACACAAACAGCAACGTACTCTTTGACATGCACTCTGATGTGCACGTAAGCAAAGGAACAGGCATGGTGTAGTGGAGCTGTGCTGAGGAACACGCATGCACACACCCTGTGCATTACATCATACCTGCATGTTTGTAATCGCCACATACCATCAGGGTTTCCATCCCTCTACACGCTTCTCCCATTCACCACCCAACACAAAACTGCCTCAGAGCAGCACAATGCCAGAAAATGTATCCATCCAATGGACAAAACCCCTCTGTGTACATCACTTCATCTCACACAATGACCTCACACAGGTCTCCATTGTAACAAACTGTGACACACTTCATTCCTTATCGACTGACTTCTGTTCAGCTTAACATCTGATAGAAGATTGATATAAACTATAGCACTTAAAAGATAACAGACCTCCCTGACTCACTGTGTGTTTTGTTTAGGATTTTGTTTTGTACATCATGTCGGGACATATGCATGTGTTCGGAAGAAAACCCACAATAAGAGAGCGCGAGAAGGATAGAGAGAGAGAGAGGAAGGGGAAGAGGCCACTGAAGGTGGACACATTCCTGTCTGCTCCTGACCTTTTGGCTAGACACTTACTAGTCCGAAGAGACGCCGCTGTTCCAGAGACACCCGCTGGACAAGGTACACCTGCACAGATCATCATGCTGCACACGCTTGTACAAAATACAAAACTAGAGCAGGTACATCCAAAGACACAATCATTGATCTCAGTGCTTCTCTGTAAACTCCTGGTTTTGCTGGAGGTTTCTTCCTGTTAGAAGAGGCTTCTTCCTCCCCACTTTTGTCGAGTGCTTTGATTGTTGGGTGTTGCCTCTGATACTGTAGAGTCTTTACCTTCAGATGGTTATCATGAACTGTTGGAAGAAAAAAAAAACTAGAACCAGATAATAGTATGTTCACTTTATCGCAGCCCTGATGCGACCCTTCAGAGGAGGTGCAGTCACGCACAATGGAGTGGCCCTTTACAGGGAGACAGTCCTAAAGCCGGGGGATGTGATTGGTCTGGGGAACCACTTCCTTTTCTTGTATCGTGACCCTCGTGTGACTCCACCTCCACCGCTGGCACTGACTTTGCCGTGGCAGACTGATGCCTCCATCACCTGCTGCCCTTCGGGGTTGGTGGATAGACAGGAAGCGCTGAGGCAGTACCTGGGCTCCACTGAGGCAGTTTTGAAATTCCATTCTCGCCATGCAGACGCATTGTTACAGGTAAGAAGGGCAAACAGTAGACTTAAATAAACCTTTATGGTCTGACTGTAGTTATCTAGTTGAAAAAACAGCCTTTATGACATACAGTACATCTTGATCCCCCACTTTTCTCTTAGGAGATAATCTCCAGAAATTCCTCTCCAGACTCTGGCGGTGGGCCTTTAGCTCCTGCTTATCTCCTGTCAATCATGATAGATCATGCCTCCAAACACCTGGACCCTGCTCTCCTACCACAGATATTACTCAAGTCAGCCAATCTTATAAAAGAAATTGTGTGGGTAAGTAAAACAAACAAACAAACAAACAAACAAACAATATATGTTTGGCATTTTCACTTGTTTACATGTTATTTTTGAAAAACAGGATTAGGGTTTAGGATTAGCTGGTCATAAACCAAAGTATTGAACAAAATTAAAACTTCAAATGATGCTACAGGGTGTTGGTGTCAAAATGTTTCACACAAAAATCACAAGCTCCCAGTGAAAAGAAGGTGCCTGTTGATACACATTGGTGTAATTTTTATGTCCCTCGCCCACTGAAATAAAGACTTTGTTACTTTTTCAAACCTACCCGAGTGCCTGCATCTGGCTTTTTGTTTTAATTCAATTTTTGATCAGGTCTTTCCATTTTTCTTCTTACTGCTGATGAAACAGTGTAGGGATCAGCTAAATCAGAAGGAATCATCCTCTAGGGTTCACAAGTCTCTGATTCAAAGTTCAAGCCAATCTATTCACCAGATGTTGAGATAATCTAGACAGAAGTGATGGACCAACTGACAGACACACATTCCTTTCCAAAGAGCCACACTGCCGGCGCAAATAAAGAAACCTCCCCAAAACAAACCACAATATACAACATAATATCTATGGTATGATATCAGCAGACAGACACATGCCATTCATTGTGGCCTACTGACTTATGAGCAGGAGTGAGGATGAGCTGATGTCACTTCCCTCCTGCTGGAAAATGTGCTCTAACTGTCCAGGCTGCAGGGCTAGACTCCACTCCCCCTCCTCCACCTCCACACTAAGACTCCTCTTTTCTGTTTCCAACTATCTTTGCAGGATAACATTAAGGAATTTGGGGATAAGCATCCCACGCAAAAGTAAGAACATTTTTGCTCTACGTAATGTTTCCTCTGTTTAGAGATTTCCAACTGAGTGATTCATGATACATTTGTGCTTGCGCTGTTATGTCTTTGGTAAATTTTTGTGGTATGATGAAAGCATTGTCTCGAATATAGCTGGATAATAATAACTCAGTCTATTTTTACTTCCAGCATGGATCATTTCTCTTTTAGAGCACAAACATAAAACTGACAGGAGAATGTTCACAACACTTAACAACTAGCATATCTTCATATCTTTGGCATTATATAAATGTTGTGTCCAGTTCAACAGAGCAAGAAGGAGAGATAAGCACACCAAACGTCCAGAAACTGTCGGCTGACCTCCGACCGCTCATGTTCTGGATGTCAAATGCAACAGAGCTCCTCAACTTCTTCCAGGTTAAAGTAGAAGTGATGGAGAAAGAGTGGGAGTTTGAAGGTGAGAATAATTTAAAAACAACAGCAGGAAAAAACCCCTTCAGAAGATCAAAAGTTTAAACTGGCACAGGAATTTGGCAAAGCCTAACACAGAAATGAAAGCTGACACTGAGCCGGGAATTGATCATTAACGGTTGTTTCCTTGAAGCGCCCGGGGATCCAGTTTTGACAGCTGACATGGACACCTGCTCAGAAGCTCTGGCACAGCTGGATGATGTCATTATGCACACCTTCCAGCAGTGTGTGTATCACCTTACCAAGGTACAGAAAAAAAGCTACGTACTGTGATCTGTTTTGGCCTAAACTCAATTTTTACCATTTCAACTGTGACTCTGGATAGCCGCTTCTATTTAACGTCACAGAAACAGCACAAATTACTTTTCTGAAGACATAAAAACTGTTCTTCTCTGGAACTTTCTCATCACCGCCCACAACTGATATTAATCTTCTCCAGCTGCATGCAGCTCCTCCATTGCCTTTGCATTGTATTGCATTCTCAGAGAACAGTATGTATCAGCTATACACTTAAAAACGGACCCTATTTAGGATGTGCTATCTCATTTACATTTTCACGATTTTGCTATTTTTTACAAGGTTTTGTATGGACAAACTTTATAGCATACTGACATGGAAATAGCAACACTAGCGGCTAACATAGCCACAAAGACAATGCAAAACATGCTGAAGGTGCAGTGTTCATCATGTTAGTCATCTTCAGAGTCCTACCCTGATGTCATATACAGTTTAGCACAAAGTGAAACTAAGATTGACATAAGTCTCATTAACGTTTCTTTAAATGTGCATTGGTTTGTGGCCACTAAGTGTACCTGATGATGGCGCTAGAGGTCAGAGACCTGCACCATTACTGTCTGTACAAAATGTCATAATAACTATGAATGTTTAACTCTTTCAATCTGGATCTAAATGGCAGACTCACAGACTAATAGTGTTTTTGTTTTTTTAATTTGACTTTGACTCAATTTTTCATCCTTTCTGTCCACAAAGACGCTGTACTCCCTTCTTCCAGCCCTCCTGGACACCAACCCATTCTCCACTGAGGAGAAGGAGAAAGAGAAGGATGGAGCTCAAGCTGCAGAGGGGGAAGAGAAAAAGGAAGGAGAAAGAGAGGTGGATGACGTGTCCGCCTTGCCGCCCAAGGTTGCTGGACTGGTGGAAGTGTATCGCTGCTCCCTGATGCTGTCGCGGGAGGCGTGCCTTTCCCCACCACTCACCTCGCAAACCTTTGGTTACCTTTTCTTCTTCACCAATACCTCCTTGCTCAATACTTTGCTGGAGAGAGGTGAGAAGGGACAGAAAGAAATCCCGTGTAGTTATTGCTAAAAAAACAAACATGAGATATGTTAAGCTCTAATAGGTGAAGAACACCAGCACTATGTACATATCTATCTGTATTCAGTCACCGTTTGCTGTTTTTCAGCTTTTGTCTGTTTTTCCTCTTTCCCTGTGTTTAGATGGACTATTTTCATGGTCCAGAGCAGTACAGATCCGTACAAACTTGGACCTGGTTTTGGACTGGCTACAGGGGGCAGGATTAGGAGACATTGCCTCTGAGTTTATGAAGAAACTGTCAGTCACAGTCAACTTCCTCTGTATTCCCAAGACGCGACTCATCCAGGTAACAGCTATATGCGCAACATGCCCTCTCAGCCCTCTGCTAGAACACCATCTAACATTTTCTTTATGAACTTCTCATTTCCCAGTCATCCTGGGCCAGTCTACAGGAAGAACATGTTTTGTTAAGTCCCTCTCAACTGCACCACCTGCTCACCCATTACAAGCTGGGACCCTCCAGAGCTTCACCGGCATCCTGGGCCCCTCCGCCAGGCACTGAACTGAGTGGAGGTAATAAAATAAAAAGCTTGATGATTGAAAATTTAATAACTATAATTAATAGTGGGATTAGGGGTTAAGTAAACTGTTTCTCAATCTTTTCTCATTTTTCAGACATCTTTGAGAGCTTTTTGGACCATCCTCCTCTTATTCTGCCAAATGAGACTCCACGCCTTGACCTCTCCCAGCCAATCCCAAGCCCTGAGCTACAAAAAGAAGTTACACGTCTCCGCACCTTCTTGTGGGGACTCGACCAGGATGAGCTCCCTGCCAATCAGAGGACTCGGCTCTGAGGAAGCCCATATATGTCTCTGTATTGATGGCTCAGAGGAGTGAAAAGGATATCACCAAAAAACATCAAACTGCACACCAGAAAAATACAAACTGGATATGCTTTATGTATTTTATTGCCTGGTTGTTGCTTTTCCTGACACCTTCATATCATCTCATTTAGTCACTTAGATATTGTCAAGCAAAATAAATGTACCGGCTCTGGTATGTCTTTATAAGATTTGTTTCGAAGCAAGGAGCAAAGGCCCGTGTCTGTTAGGTAACACAGTGTTATGCTTTACTTTACATGACTGTTTTCTTTGGCTTCTGTGTATGTTTTCAAACTACTTGTTTTTAATAAAACGCTGAATTCTAGCCTAAAAGACTTACAGTTTCCGAATGGTCTTTGACAAGCATGTTTCCCACAGCAGGGCCCCTGGGGCTTGGCACACACCTCTGCTCCTACACCAAAGAAACATTCCACAAGGTGGCGATGCAGGACTCACTCCACTTGTAGGATAAACGATGAGTCTGCAGGTAGAGCTGCTAAGGAGGTGACTGTATAACTACATTATCGACTGATCCAAAGGCACATTCTCATTTCCTGTAATAATGGTAGCATTTTACGCAGGGTCATGACTCAGGCAAGCAAATGAGACTGTGATCACCACACTCAAAGGTTACCTTTGTCGAGGTGAGCTGTTGCAAAGGCCGAGGCTGGTGACTTAAAAGCAGGAGTGAGTTTTCATTTCCCTTTGGTCAAAGTGACACACTCATGGATATGGTTTCAATTTTCATTAATGTGGTGCAATCCCCCTGGCTCCTTGAAGAAAAAGTCCAGCTCATTAAGCATAAAACAGCAAGTAGTTCTCATGAATATACAGCAGACAGGTGATATCACAGAGTGAGTAACGTGGAAGTGTGTCTCTTCCAGTTTTGTAATATCCAGTCAATTTCACTGCAGGGTCAGCCAGTCATCTTTAGAAAACAGTTCCCAACCTTCTTTGTTTTGACAGTGACGCTCTCTGATGTCTCAGTTATCGTGCTCCCCCTTCGGCATCCATCCAAATGGCTTCCTTTCTTCCGGTCAGCTTCTCAGATGAGTTCCTTTACGGTAAAAAGCCAAAGAAAAAAAAGAAAAAAAAAATCCAAAAAAACATCAGTCCCATCCCGTGAGAGACCCCTGCTTACATCATTACTGTTGCCCCCGGTTCTGTCGCCCCACTTTCTTACTGTGTGGACATAAAAACATGGCACTGAGAAAGGCCAGTTATAGATTATGAATCATAAGAAGAGCCTCCCTGTGGTTAAATTCATCAATTAGGTGATTGTAATCACTCTCATTTGAAATTCAATGTGGCGTATGAGTGAGAGTGAGACTGTGTTGTGTGCTAATTTCAACTTTCCAGTAATGCCATACAGATGTAGTCTGTAGCTTTATAATTAAACACAGATGTAAGTCAGACTGGTATAGGTCCACGCTCATTGTGTGATAATACAGTAGTCTGTAATACAATGTGGTGACCAGTGTCTGAGTACTATCACCAACAAGTGAGGTTTTGTAAGGATGTGACACACACAGGGTTTTCTGTGATCTCAATCACTAACAAAGTGTAGACGTCAGACCCACTTTCACCCAGAATTGCATAGTCATACACAGACACACACAACCCCCCCTTTTTTTCCCTGGCTGACACACACACATGGACTAAGTGCACTTCTTTACCCAGGTGCACAGCCCCACACCTGTTGTTGCCGCTCTCTGTAATTAGCTCAACACAATTATCATTGGTGGATAGCGGGGAGGGGGTGAAGACAATGGGGCAGTTATTCCGTCCCTATCATCTCTTTCTCTCTCCCTGCTGTCGAGTAATGAAAGATTCTTCCCTTCTTCAAAGAGACGGAGTTTCCTACAAAACAGCTGAGTCAGAGAAGAAAAGGAGGGAAGGATGAAAAGAAAAGGAGAACAGTAGGGAGGCAAAGGGTGGTAACGCAATGCTGCTGGTGTGAGGCCCAGTGGACCACAGTGATTGTGTTCATTGTACACACAGGAGTCAGGAACCAGAAAAAAAGCCTGTGGCTCTCACACTTAACACTAACAGCTACAACCTGGCACAGCCTCAGTATCTATTTGTGATCTGGTAGCACTTTAACTGAGCCTTGCGTCATGCTACAGCCTGCAGTGTAAAAAGATTTTTCAGGTCATGTATCAGGCAACAAAGGCAAAAAAAAAAATTGATGACAATAGGACCAGTTATGAAGGTTGTGAAACAAATAAATCAGGAGAGAAACTTGTGAGGGTTTAAATCCAACTAATAGTAGTAGTAGTGTGGAGTCTGGTTTCTCAGGCCGAGTCTGAAAACATTTAAGAAACAGGCCGTGTGAGACACGGTCACCACAGAGTAAGCTCTGGATTAAAACAGTGAGAGTGGAATATTCTGCATGGCCCTGTCAGAGACAGTGAAAGGCAGACTGGGGGGTGTAGGAATCTGTGTGGGGTTTGAGGTGACTGGAGAGAAGGTCAGAGGAGCTTCATTCTGTCATGTGTCAGACAGCAGAACAAGGTTGAGGCTGGCGATGGAGAGAATCGTGATGAAGCGGAGAGCAGAGCCTCAGTGAGGTGCTTGAAAGGCCAAGAGAAAAGCTCAAGGGACAGATTTGTTTTCTCCTAGTTACATCACCCAAAGGTGAACTCTACACATAAACCTTTTTTTTTTTCAGTGCACACATGCATGCATCTACACACAAATGCACACAGACATACGCAGTGATATAAAGGAACCCCTGTGAGGTCAGATCCACCGAGCTGAGGCTGTCCACTGTTAGTAGGACTAGCCAGGTAAGCCTCACAGTCTCTCTGGCAGCTACAACCACCACCACCACCAACCACTGTATCTTACCCTGCCTTGTCCTGCCCTGCTGCGGCCTTCTCTCCACTGGCGGCTGTCTGTCCTTGCCTGGAGCTGCTGGTTCTCTGAAGCAGCTTTGCCTTTGTGTGCATTCTGTTCAATTTGGGACAGAGGCACAAGTTTGGAACTGGTGGCCTTTTCCTTTTTTCCAAATTGCCCTCATCTACCTTTTCCCTTCTGCCCTCTTCTTTTCTTCTGTTTTCATGCTTCTCTCGCTCTTCTCTCTCTCTCTCTCGTTCTTGCTCAGTATGTTTCTCTCGGGCCAGGGGGCCTGTGGGCAGGGGCCTTATTCCATCAGCCTGGGGCTTCTGTCAGAGGCTTGTTCCATTTTGCGTCATGGTGTTGACTGAGCGGACCCCACACTTAACTCCCATAGAGCCATGGGGTTGGGCGGCAGGGCGGCCGGCGCGGGCTAACGCGGCCCCGTGTTCAGCGTGGTAATCTGATGGCCATGTTTATTTTATGTAGCGCTCCTTTGATGGAGCAGAAAAAGTCTTTGGGCTTTTTGTTTCAGCACTTTCACTGCCAGGTCAGAGGTGCTCGCCGTGGTTACGCTCAGGAAGAATAATATTTGCCCTTATATTCACTCCAAACAGGCTTTTTTCCATATTAGTGTCAGGGATACTCTCTGGGTTTCTGCCTTCCACTGATTTGGCACATTTGGAGGTGAAGGGTGGCGGGGCACAGCACCTCAAAAGCATTGCTGCCTGGAGGATAATGAGGGTGTTCCACAGGTCGTCCTCGGGCCTGTTCTTATACCCCTGAGTGAACCTCCGTCACACTCACCTCAAGGCCCAACAGACAGACCTGCAGCCATATATATATGTCCCAGTAGTGAAGGAAAACACACACATAAACACTTTCCCTACTGCTTGGCTGCCGCAGGCTCCACCTCAGCTGTCAGTCGTCCAAGCTTCCCAGGGGTTCTTTTTAATGGAGTTAATGAAAAAAAAAAAACCTCCTTCTTGTCTGCCTGAGCCTTTCACTGCTTTACCTCAAAACTCACACACCCACTTATCAGCCTTGTGTCAGCTGTTTCAGATGGGTCGAAAAGCCAGAGAACCACACGAGTCATTATATGAGGTTTTGAACTAAACATACAAGACAAAAACATAACTGTCCACATTGACTGGATTGAATTCTGACCTGGGGTTCTTCTGTACAACCACACCATAAAGTACAAATGGAGTCTCATGCATTGGCTCTCATCTCATTGGTCTTTACGTACTGTGTCTCCATTAAGCTTTACAATGTTGACCTGGCCTAGGAAAGTATTTTCTGACTGGCGATTTAAAAGACCTGCTTTGTCAAGCAGGAATGATTTTTTACTTTGAAGATTAATTAATACATAGCTTTTGAGAGAAGAAGCCCAGATTGTGGCTAGGAAAACTGTTTATGTGACTCAATTTTGTTATTATATCTGGCCAAGGTCTATGCTGTGATCACGATATTACAGGAATGAATCAATGTCATACAAGATAACACACCCTTGGGAGTTTTTTTTTTTTTAATGTTTCGTTTCCTTCTAGCTTGTTTTTTATGATCTGGATACAGAAAAAACTGGGTTTAAGCCAGATTGGAACAATAAACAAACATGC
>VOQJ01024845.1:0-33266 GCA_015052665.1 Apistogramma diplotaenia | reverse complement strand
TAAGGCTGCTGAAAAAGGCCGGTGTGCACATCACAGTCATGAGTTACAAAGGTGGATGAATAAATCAGTTTATGTGGAGGATAAACAGAGAAAGTACATGTATATTTGATTCTAGAGTTGTGCATTATTCCCTAAAACAATCCTTTTCTGGAAGTCAGTAACAATTATTTCATTTGTCGATGGTTTTCAGACTTCTTCTACTGCTGGGAGACCTTTGTGGCTCGTCAACAAAGCAAATTTAAGCCCTGGGATGATCTGCATCGAAACTCAGTTCGCCTAGCCAGAAAACTCAACCGCATCCTCCAGGTACAACATGTACAACACAACACATATTCCCTCAAGCAAGCAGGATGAGGCCAATTGAAATAATGGTCTTTAGAATGATAATAATCTTCTGTTTCTGCCTTTTCTCTTTCAGCCCTGTGACACGGAAGATTTAAGAGATGCCTTCAAGCTTCTTGGACTGTGAAACAACCCTGTGGCTGCCTCTGAAGTTAGCATTAAGTCTATTATTAAGTCAGATGAGAAAAAGATATGTTGGTGTTGGACCATCACTACAAGTGCTAAACTGAGAATTAAAAAAAACTGAGAAAAATAATAATATGCTTGTGGCAAGGCTTTAACATTGGGTCCTGCTTGCTGTGTCTGTAGCAAAGTGAAATAAAATACTTTACAATGAGATACTGGGTTGTGTTGTTGATTGTAAAGCATTCCCAATGTTATAGTTTTTAACAATTATTCTGGGCTGATCAGCTTACTGCTAGCAGCTGGTAGCCAACCATAATCCATAACTGTGGATTATGGTTAAGAACTGGCTGCATTTATTCAGATTTTAATTGTACTCAGGCAATAAAGAGATAATAAAAAAAGTAAAACAACCAAGAGCTATTAATGCTTTAAATTGTATAGCTTTACTGACCCTTTAGCGTGGAAAATGTGTGTAATATTCCTTTAATGTGGCAACGTATCGGTAGTAATGGCGCAGAGTGACCCGCTGATGCGCAAATACAACGTCTATTACGGTCAAGTAACCGTTAACGCGGCGCAGACACACCACTCACCGTCACCATCACCGCCACCGGCGTACTCCGACTGAGTAAAAGTCAAGATGGCGACCGATGGTCAGTTCGAGTATGAGTCGATCCTCTGTGTCAAACCTGAAGTTAACGTTTACCGAATCCCTCCGAGAGCATCCAACCGGGCTATCAGGTGAGGGATGGCGGATGCTGGGCGGCGGGGTTTCTGACCCAGTGTCCGCGTGTTGCCGCCGTTAGCAGCCGTTGCCTCAGCGACCTACCTACCTACCCAGCTCGCCCGCTAGTCACGAAGCCTCACGTAACGGCGACTGTAGTTTGTGAGCAGGTTGTTGTTTTGGCTATGTATTTACAAGGTCACGGGGTTGTACCGGGCCCTGTTAGCCCACTTAATAAGGACATTGTCGGGTCGTCTACATCCCTCTCCGTGTCCCAGTGTTTGTGCATTCATCCTGTGGCACATCAGGATGAATGCAGTTATTTTCTGAGAACAGCTTGTTATACATAATGCTAGTTTGTCGTTTAAGTACTAGGTAGATAGGCATCCCTGGGGCTGTAAAGAGGCCAGTATCCTGCTCAAGGACGCAGTGTTTGATGTGGCTTCATGACAAGGGGTTAAACGTGTGGCAGTGTGGTCACTTCAGTCCACTGTTATGTCTTCACTGTGCAGGTAATGCAGATCCTATAAAGAGGTCGATGTTGGTTTGTTTACCCCATTTTTCATTGGCTGCTCCTTCAGCCTGACCTGCTGCAGCTGCTTCTGACTGGACATTACACGAACCAAACAGTAGCATGTGCCTCAGTCCCATGTGACACAGGACTGGTTAACCACTGACCATATGTATTGTGAGTAAGGGTGATGATGTAATATTTCATCCTGATGTCTCAGTGAAATGTCTTAGTCACGTTTCGCACACGTAGAAAATGAGTGCATCTGAGTATGACAAATCATAACAGTAACTTTCCTCTGTCTTGCTTATTCACCTCCTCTGTCAACGTCAGTCTCAGTAAACTGTCATCAGTTCACCTACATCACACCGTCTGCCTTTGTGTGTGTCTTAGGGCTGCAGATTGGAAGCTGGATGCTCCTGATTGGACGGGACGCATGCGTGTGACGGCCCGGGGCAAAGTGGCCTACGTGAAATTGGAAGACAAAGTCTCTGGTGAGAGAGCAGACAGGACAGCGCCATTGTTTACCGGTGCTGTCTCTGCTGTAAATCCTTCACTGTGTAGTCTCCTGTTTGTCACCCTGCTCTCTGTTACTCATCGATTCCAAGGTGACCCAGCCCGCAGTCGAGCGAGCAGTCTGGAGGCTGCATTGGTGCATTTTTTTAGAGATGTACTGTGCCTGTTCTTTTTCCATCAAAACACACCTTTTGTTTTCCAGTTTTATGTGACGTGTACAAGAAGTCACCCGTGAACTACAGTAGTTTGAGTTTATGGCAATAGTCAAATAGTTGATTTTGCTTATGAAGGTTTCTCATCAAGTTAATTGACCCGGTAGCCATAATAAGAGCTTGTCTAATTCTCTAAATACTAAGAAAAGGTGCTTTCTTTACCACCTCCTTTAGCATAGGATGCACCAGACTATTCTTTATGCAAGCAAAGGAGATAATGTCCTACAGATCAGTCAAAATAACTGACAGGTGATGCAGATTGTGTAAATGTTATTTAACTGTAACTGTGGCTGTTAAACCCACAGGTGACACAGCACTGTTGTGATAAAATCTGCATGACATGAAATAAATCAAGATTATGAGCTATATTAAAATGTTCAAAGGGAGTTTAAGGTTTGCAGTAATTCACATTGCATCCGTTATAGTACTGTGCAGTCTTGAGCCACTTCTTGTTTCTTTATTTTTAGTTTACTTCCAAGAACCCAGACTTCCTTGGATTTTTTTTATGTTGTCTTAAGCTATAGTTCTCCAGACTTTCTGAAGGTTTTTCAAAGTTTTTTCTTTGGACATTTGCTTTTTTCTTTTAATTATTCATTTTCAGTCCAGTCCTTGTACCTGACCATTGTCAGAGGGGTTTTTTTAGCCACTTAACACTGACCTGTGACTCATTCAAGTGTAAAAAAAAGAGCACCTGACTCAAGGGATGAAGCAGTGTTGTGTCTACACATAACAGACAACTTAGCAAAGAACCAGTTTTAAATTGTACCTTTAGGCACTTTGTTAGTAGCAGCCTTTCACAAAAACACATCATTTGTTCACATGTCTTTAGTTGAATGTACGGAAAGTGCCAAAAATAACTCAGCGTGACAGCATAAAGTAGTATTTTTGTGCCAACGTGGTGTTTCCCAAAACTTTGACGTAACTCAGTATGGTGTGCAGTGTTTCCCTGAAAAATTGAGCAAGCTGGACAAGTGGAGGAAAAAAAAAAAAAAAAAAACTCTACCGCAGATTAACAGTATCTAAAAGTCATGTCTTTAAGAAATGGGAGGAAAAAAATCCAAGCAAAGAGCTGACATAGGACCTGAGAGATGCATCTGGCCCTTCAGCTGATCCATCTGCTGTTCACTGAAGCCTCAGAAACGGTCTCAGTGGAAGGGTGGAAAGACTGAGGTATGACACATTACACAAGGACTGGACTGAAAATCAGTGGCAACAGGTCTTATGGTGTGATCCAAATTTGATATTTTGGGTTCAAATAATTGTCCATGTGTACCAAGGTGGTCAGGAGAGAAGTACAACAGCTAATGTCTGCAGCCAACTGTAAAGCATGGTGGAGGCTCTGTCATGGTTTGCGGCTGAATTTCAGCCAGTGGTGTTGATGGAATTATGAACGCAGAAAAGTACCATCAGCTTTTGATCCACCTCCAGACGCAGTACCATCTGGAAAGCATCCAATTGGCAACAGCTTTATTTTTCAGTGTCACAGTGATCCCAAACACACTGTCAGTGCAGAGCATACCTAGATAGAAAAACACATAATTGAACACTTTCAGTCATGGTTTGGCCTCTCCAGAGCCCAGACTGCAACATTATTGAAGCAGTGTGGGATCATCTTTAGGGAGAGCAGAACAATACACCATTGGACCTGTTTTCTCAGTTCTCACAGCCCTAGATTTTTCATGATCCTGCACACCTGCAGACCATTTCTCCAAGCAGATAACGAATACATATCTTTTCATTCAGGGGAGCTTTTTGCCCAAGCACCAGTGGAGGAGTATCCAGGCGTTGCAGTGGAAACAGTTAGTGACTCAAGCCGTTACTTTGTGCTGCGCATCATGGATGACAATGGTGGGTAGACTGATTACTGCTAAGCCATAAAGGTTGAGTAAATGTGTTCATTCTTCAGGATGAACACATTTACAGGATGCAGAAACATTGTAAGGGGCCATTAAAAAAGTCTTAAGTTACATATAAATCAAGGAATTTATATTTCTCATACATTTCCTAAATGTTTTAAATTTACAGTTGTTTATTTTTAAAAACCCTTAAAAAATAAATCCGTTTTTAAAGTTGGTGCTGTTTTGTGTCACTGTGCCATTCTGCACTGCCTGTACTGTCAGTAAGAGCAGTGAAGTGCTCTTCAGCTGTTATTAACAGTAGTGGTCCTGAAGGGATATGCATGTAAATATATTACAGATAAAGAAAAGTGAATCATGATCATGCACAGTGGATCTGATCTGATCTGTTGTGGGGATTACTGCACTGTTGAATAGCTGTAAACATATCTTTTATACAAAAGACAAAAATATCCTACATAATTTCAATTCTTCAGGGACCCTGATAATTACAGAACATTTAACCCAGTATGTGTTACAGTGTACAGATTATTCAGAGAAACCTGCAGGGTTTTTTTTTCTGTTGTTATTACTGCTCTAACATGCTTGTTGTGTTATTTTTTTTCTCACAGGTCGCACTGCATTCATAGGCATCGGGTTTGCAGACCGAAGCGACGCTTTTGATTTCAATGTCGCACTTCAGGACCACTTTAAGTATGCAGCTGCTCTGTAACACAGCATTAATCACGACGAATTGAATTCTTTAGTGTTTCCTGAGATACATTTGTGTGTCTCTGCCTTTCTCTCTCGTCTTTTTCAGGTGGGTGAAACAAGAAGATGAACTTAGCAAACAGGCTCAGGCTCCAGACTCCGCTCCTAAACTTGACCTGGGCTTCAAAGAAGGACAGACCATTACTCTTAATATTGGGGTACCCTTATTTTCATAGAGTTGAGTGGTTGAAGTGTGGTGTTCAGTCTTTTCATAGCTGTAGAAATATGTCTCTGTAGACCTCAAATGCATTGATTATGGTGTATATTGATATTTACTGCTAGGTTTACTGCTATGCATCCATCTCACTGTATTTGCCAACAAACCCATGCACTCTCACTCACACTCAGCTTTTGTTTACTCCCATCTGCATCTTATCTAGCAATCGAAAAAGAAGGACAGGTCTCGTCCACAGAGTTCAGGTGGCTTTGGGCTCCTTCCACCTCCCCCTGGGGGCAAGTTGGCTCCACCCCCTTCATCCAGATCAACAAATCATAACACACAACTGGCAGCAGGAGGCAGTGACTCTGGTAGGTAATAATCTAACAACAATCGTAGGTTTTGTTTCTTTTTTAAATAATTCTTCAGATCGGTTTACAGTTTTATGAGTTCAAGGAAAGATATAAAGGAGGATTCATGAGTAGAGCTGTGTCATTTCGTATTGTCCGCGATAATACTGGTATAAATTTTTAAATGATACAAAAGTGTCATATCATGATGTCAATGATAGAGTGGCGCCACGTGTTTACATTCCCTTGTGTGCACAATAAGCAAACAGGCCCAGGCATGTCTGACTGGGAGAGCGGCGTGTCAGCCTCTGATTAGTAAAAAGGAAGCTATTTCAACAAAGTCCAACAAAGCACTGTGCTTTTCCGCTAATAGTGGAAACAACAAACGTCGCACCACTTGAGACAAGTGCTCATCGTCGAGTAAAAAAAATGGCTGCAAAGGAGAAGATGCTAGCAGCTTTTGATGTGCGACCCAAAAGTCATCCAGTGATTCAAGTGAGCATGAGGAGGTTCAATTGAGGAGGAGCAAACAGTGGATGGAAATTACTGCTGCATTTATATGGCGTGAAAGCAGCTGGTTAAAAAGCTCAGCCCAAGCTAGAATATCCCAGGTAGAAAATATCTTTCACTTCCAGTTTTGTTACATGGCAATATTGTGCATGCTCCTGTGTGACGGGGTTAAGTTACTTATTTGTTCCAAATTACATGGCTTTTGCTGTGTCTCTACTGTTGTACTACAATGCTGCTGCTGCTGGCACCTTGTAGCAATAGATTCATGCTTTGAATTTGGTAGTCTGCCATCATCGACAGCAGCTCTTTGGAAAAGGAGAATGGAAAGTGGGTGTGCCTAGATTCCAGTCCCTCAAAATGAAGGCTGCAATTCCACCAGGTGCACCACAGCAGCTCTCTGCGCACTTAAAATAGCATCCAGTCCAATTTCTTTTTTTCCAGAATCCGTGTCAAGCTACACAGAGCCGGTAAGGAGGGCAGGAAGTCAGATACAGGAATCTGGATCGTTTTCTGAATAGACCGCATACAGACTAAATGTTCTGTTTATGAAAATGTGATTTGAAGCCGCGCTGAAAGACGAAAGAAAACCACATTGGAGACACAATTTTACAGATAATCAGCCGGTGTATTTCAGGGGTTACTCTGAAGATGCACCTGTGTGGTTTGCTGGTTCAGCCCAGTTTTTGACTCATTGTCAAAAGCAGTTTTTTGATTTGCGGTATGAATAAGGGTGAACCTTACTGCCCGCAGTTCAAACTGCAGGTTGCAAGCTTCAGTTCTGAAAAAGTCTTTCGGATGAGTGGTGAAACGTCTTGAAACAAAAAAAAGTCGAGGTCGCCCTTTTTTCAAGCTCCAGAGAATCAGAAGAAGTTTTTTCGTTGATCAAGACTTGTTTCCTTGACCCTGTCTGTTTCCACTGAGGCAGTCTTCACACTGCATGTAGTGAGCACAGTGTTATGCTGATTTATTATCGAATGCTAAGACAATTCAATTCTAAAATAAAAATAAAAATCCTTTAGAATATGCTGTTTCCTGTGTCTTCTGTAGCATAGATGCTCACAGAGGTAAACTGCGCCATGGTTTTCTACATGCTTCTCATGGTATCTAATCATGCACACAGTTTCAGTTTCATGTATTCAGATTTGTAGCTGCCTGTGTGAGATTTCCTCAGCCATCTGTATAGAACAGGTGAATGTGCGTTCAGAGCACTGAAAATCATACAAAATCTCCTCTTTCTGAAATTACGTCCTTTAACTGACACAGTGTGTGGTTTTTTTTTCAGAGTACAGGTGTGAAAAGACTCACTAGATCTGTTTCAAATGGAAATGTTTAGTACTTTACCACCATTGTGTTTGGGTTGTGAAAGAAGTTTCAGAGGTTGGCATCTAGAAAGCTCAGCGCATAAAACCGAAACCATGTGCATCGCTGATACCACCAGGGCAAGTCAGAAAATAACGTGAACATCTCTAAGTAAAAGTTTTAAGATGATATTTTCTCACTGTCTGTAGAAATAACATCCTGAGTGATAGAATAGAGCCAGCAAATAGTTGTAGAGATCCTTGTATGTTACAGATTCAGAGGTGTGTGTCTTTTTCTTTTATTTACAACTACTAGGTTGTTTGCTAGACCTGGATTCCAGTAACTCCAACTCCATGGCTCTATCCAACCCCACCTCGACAGGCAGCTCTGACCTGTGGGGAGACTTCGATTCTGCATCTCCGAAGTGAGGAGAGATTCATCCAATGTTTCCTCCCCTTTCCTTCTGTAAATTTATGCAGCATTTTTTGCAACTTTTTCTTTCCCCCCGTTACGGGGTTCCGTATCTCTCCCTGCCAAGCAGGGTAACCCCCCCCCCTCCCCCTCCCCGTAAGAGTTTGTGTTATTTCAGTTGAATTCCTCATAGTTTGTTCTGACCTCACAGTGCAGTCTTACAGTAATTACAGCTGCAGGCCATCTTCAGCAGGCTCCGCATCCCCATCCTTCACTACATCTGTTTGGATTCTCTGTATTTCCCGAGCCCTGTAACTCCGTTTGTTCTGCCGCTCTCCCCATTCTTACAGTGTTTTATTTGCTAATTTCTATGGTAGCTGTTACATAATAGGAATATCAAGGGAGGCGTAATCTTGTCATCAACATCTAATGATGAAATCTATTGAAATGTTCATGAATGACTTTAATGTACAGAGAATATTTATTTAACTCTCTCTCTCACACACACACATATATAAATATATATATAAAAAATATGTATATAGTGTCAGTGGTTTGTAATTATCGTCATTGGTCTATGTCCCGTTTCTCCAAGTCTCCAGCAGTGGGACTGATTATATGCACTGACTGACGGTCGCATCTGTCTGTGTGGTTAGTAATTCATGAAATCCGCAGTGAAGACAGGATTCAGATTATTGCGAAATTTACCGCAAAGTGATTTTACTTGAAAGAATCCTGTTAAGTCGCAGTTGATTTACAGAGTGGTCGTGCTCTTTAGCACTCTCTACTCTGCCTTTGCGGTTCTGCAGCTGCTGAACACATATTCCACCAGGGACGGGCCCGGGTGCTGTGTGCATTGTTTTCACAATAAATCAGGACACTTGGAAGCAAGAATGCTGGATGGGAGAGGGTGTTAGCAAAAGAAAGAGAGGCATCAAGTGCTTTTATCTTTGCCTCAGGGGGGAGCAGATATGATTAAGTCCATGTTATGTCATCTTCACTCAGCACAGCTGTTAAAGTTGTGACTGGTGAGTCATTTAGGTGACGGCCTCTCGTCAGTGAATTGGTCTGCGTTTCTGTCTCCTTAAATCTTTATGAGAAAGGTCATCGGGTCATGCTCAAGCACAGCATGTTGTACTGTACAGATGAATTAAATGTGAACTCCAGTTCCATATCAAGGTGTTACACTATTAATGGTATTCTGATGCAGACAAAAGCAACGTGGAATCAAGGTAGTCCATGTTTGATGCAGTGTTTTGTTGTGATATTGTCGTGTACCAAGAGATGGATTATGTAAAAATGATATCACACGCATGTGTTGTAACAGATGTGCAGTGGAAAGTGGATGTTGATCAGAGAACAGAGTGTGTGAGTGTAAAGCCCCAAGGATGCTTGTCAGTGTTTGTTTGTTGTCTAAATTATTTCTCCCAGATGTTACCTGTTATTCAAACTGTAAGTGTGTATGGAAATGAATATGCAAAGAAAACTATAAAGAAAACACTTAATGGCCATAACTTTCATTTGTTGGGGTTTTTTTTCCTTTTGCTCTCAAATTAAGTAATAAACAATAAAATATCTCATGAACAACTTCCATTATATTTTATTGGATACAATAGTGCATGTTATACTGGACTTTCAGTGTGTACCTTACAATCCACAGTAGGATAGGTCTTTGTTTTACTTATTCTTTCTTATATGATGAAAAGACTCAGTGCTGCTAAAGGCTCATTACTACAGTTTCTAAATAGATCGTAAACCATGGAAGACATGACCTGTGTCCAATAACACAGACAAAATATGAACACACAGCAAAAAGACTAACACGTGAACTTGTGTAGATATGACTCAGCATACGTGTACGTGTGGGGGAAAAAGGGGAGAGACCCTCAGGTGTGGAGCAGTGGATTTACAGCGTCTTTATGGGCTGTTTTTATGACGGGGTCGCGTCTCTGAAGGGGCACCATCGTCACCGGTGATCATGTGGTCACGGTAGGCAACATCAGGCTTTGTTTGCCCAGGTTTGAGCGTTGCCACGACGATTGCGACAACGTTTCCTATTGGATGACCTCTGAATACGTCTGGGCCATCCAGACAACTCTCTGCATAGTTCAGCTGTAATGTTAGAAAAAAAGGTTATTTATATGTATTTTTATGCTTCATGGACTGTAAGATCACTGTGCCTTTATGCAGACAAGTGAAAAAGTAAAGGAGAAACCTGATAATATGTTTCTGACGTGTTGTAGGGGCAAATTCATAACCTGGTTTGGGTGACTTGTCTTAGAGCAACAGTTCTCATGTTGAAAATAGTTTCATTTTTTTACAATTAAAATCCAAGTTTAATTTTAATTAAGAAAAAAGATCAACAAACTATTATTAGTTTTTACCTTAAAAATTCAAATTGAGTGATGTGTTAAACTGCAGTCTCCTACACCAAGCAAATGATGCTCCACCTCTCCAGCAGAGCCTCAGAGGCTTGGAGACTCACTGCCAAGGAACACCGAAACTGCGCCAGCGGCACTTGTCACAGTATGTTGGTTTTTCCTTTAATTTGTCACCTGTCTATATGAATTCACCTTTCAGATATTCATCGTCTTGGCACACTGTCCTCATGCAGATCTCATTGTTGATCACGTAGACACGAGGGAGGCTGAGGAGCAACAGGATAAAATGTGAACATTAAGGCTGTAGGCATTCAGTCTGACACGGTGACACTGTTTGGTAATGAAGGTCTTATAAGCTGAATACAGTTACACAATATTGTATATTAATACTAAGTTACGAATAATACCACAACCCCAATATATTACATTTTTTGTAGCATATTATATACAGACATAAACACACTTGTTCTCCAAGCTTCATGAAGGACATTCAAAGTTCTCGTGAGCTCCTCTGTGCTGACAATTTGGACCAAAAATGCAAAATCTGGATTGATCACTCCATCAGACCTGCTGCCACTGATTTTCAGTCCAGTTTTTGAGTAATACCTCAGCTTTTCCCTTCCACTGAGATCATTTCTGATGAGGCTTCAGTGATCAGCCGAAGAGCCAGATACATCTCATAGGTCCTGTGTCAAGTCTATGCTTGGGATTTTTTTCCCCCCCATTTCTTAAGGACGTGGCTTCCAGATACTGTTCATCTGCTGTAGATAGTTATTTAGGCTCCCCACTTCTTTTGTCCTCCACTTGTGCTGTTTTCTCAAATATTTTCAGCACACACTGCACACCATGCTGAGATATGCCAAGTTTTCAGCTAATAGCTCTTTGGGAATCACCCTTGTTGGTGCAAGAATGCTAATTTATACCTGTTAAACTGTGTTATCGTTGGCATTTTTCATAGATTCAACTAAAGGAATGCAGACAATAAATGTGTTTTGTCACAGGGTGCACAAAGTACCCAAAGAGACGGTTTAAAAAAGCTTTTGAGTTGTCTGTTATGCGTAGATAGAACACTTGTTCATACGTTGAGTCAGGGGCTTTTTTAATGCTTGAATGATTCATAGATCAGTGTTAAATGGCTTCACAGTCCTCTGAAAACGGTCAGGTACAAGGGCCGGGCTGAAAATCAATGAAAAAGCAGCCAGTGTCCAAAGAAAAACTTTGATAGGGCTTCAGAAAGTCCTGCTTTGTTATTTTCTTTCACTGAAGAAAAAGTAATGTACAACACTGGGACCTTTACTGCTTCATTTTAAAGCTAGCAAGTCGTTTTTATGGAAAAAGGCCAAAACAAAACTGTTGTAGAAAATGTGCAGATCACCTGTAGAGACAAAGACTACCAATACATTTCTTGATGGGCTTGTGCACCGAGTACATCCTGGTGCAAGGATACATCTCCTCCCTGCAGTCTGTGGAGAGATCCAGCACACATATATGTCATATTTGCAATTGTATACATCACAATGACAAGATGACGTACGCCAAAACTCCCAAAAGTGGAGCTACTCACTGGGTGGTAAAACACCTCCAGGTGCCTCTACACACGAGGAAAGAAAAAACAACAAATTGGGAAAATTTACAGAGTGACACATGTCTATCATCAGTATCAAAGCGTGTCTTGTGAGAAAAAGAGCTTTACCAGTCGGCTGAGTTTGGCCTACAGCCACGAGCGCTGCGGAACAGAAACCACATTAGGGGAGAGTTTTGCAGCATAAAAGCAAACACACAGCGACTCAACCATAATTAAACACGATGATTTGTGTGTCCTGTTTGGTAACGTTACCCTGGAAACTGCAGAGGAGCAGGACCACTGGGAGGCTGCCCATTCCTTCAGCTTGTAAGAGGTGAACTTTACGAGCTGCAGGAAACCAAAGAGGAAAAGAGTCGGGATGATTTCACAGAGTGAAACTGCTCAATATCCTCACTATGATTTTTTTTTCTTAGCTGTTTATGTTTCCTTTAATCCCGTTGCATAAATGCTCCCAACATTCCGGCCCAGGGTAATGTTTTCCTTAGAGTCTTGCTTCAGCTGAAAACACAGATGTGTAGCGCAGTGCTACACGAGAGAGCCTGATGTCATTTTTCCTACATTATTTATTCTAGTATTTATTGGACTCCTTGTAAACAGATAAGTGATGCCTGATTTCCTTCCTCCTCATCCTCCCCCCCCCCTTCCCTCTCCCATCTCCCACCCTGCACCATTCCTCTCGTGATGTGTCACTGTAATTTTGGAGTCCAAGATGTGAGTTCTCTCGAAAGAATGTGATTTTTTTTGTGCCCTGTTTGAGGACCCTTCCACCCCTCCTCTGTTACCGTCTCACATTCTTTCCCAGCTTTATTTTCAGAGAACATATCGCTGCTTTCCAACTGTACAATCATCACCAGCCAGTCTGAGCCTGATGGGTTCTTTTTTTTTTTTCCACATAATAATCCCAGAGTCACACATTTGCAATTACTCAGTTGAAAACACTGCATTGTTCTGGTTTAGCTGGTTGGCTTGTTTGTGAGATTTGCTTTTAAACTGATTGTACCTGATGAACCCAGCATGCAATCAAACCTTCGCTAATCTAGAAAGTCTTTTCAGACGTTAATCAGTTAACTAGTCAGGTATTCTCCCACAACCCGTGTTTACATCGAATCAGTAGGACGTATCACCCAATTAACGTCTCTGGGTGTGAGTTATCTTGAATCTGTGGATGTTCCTCATTCCTACAGAGCGTGTAAAAATCAGGTGAAAAAGAAGCATAACTTGTACTCACAACTTTTGCTGTCGTCCACAACTGCTTTAGTTTTATGAATCTTTTGTCTTCTCTTCTTTCCCCCTCCTTCCCTCTCCTGCACCCTGCTCCTCCTCTTCTTCCTCCTCCTTTTCCCCTGTCCTCCTTCCCATGACAGTTTTCATGCTTTTTGCTATTTTCCTGCCTCGGTTTGGTTAAACTTTAGCATTCAGCTACAATCATCTGCCTTTGGCTTCATCCTGGGTGGTTAATATATCATTATGGGGCAGTTTTAAAGGTGAGGATGTGTTTTTTTTTAAATGCCCTTAAAGGTTTGGTCAACATAAAACACCTGAATCAAATTTGCTGTGATAATGCTTTCAATTCTGTCTGGCTCTGCAAAGATGCTCAATCTGTTGCAGAACTGTGGTCTTCTCAAAACTAAAGATGGGTTTTCATGAATGTCTATGTGCTCTGGTCATTGTTCTGATGCATAATGAGTTTAGGAGGCCGCCCTGTGATGGATAATGACTGAAGTTGCCTAACCCTCTGCAGAATAGTACTGTCTAAACATTTCCAGTACCCCAAGTTGTACTGTTTTATCATCATACATTAATAATTATTCTTTAGTGAATGAAGGCAGCTCAAGCACAGGTGTTACTTTTGGCTCAGTGACTCAAAATGTTTTCTGTAAATAAGACAATATTTCCTTGTAATAGCATGCACAAAGCTAAAAGAGCTTTGATTTAATATTTCCTCGTGTTGCATTCTTGGATGAAATAAAAGACTGTACACATGAGCTGTTTATTTCCTGACATATGTTTGTATTTATTTCACAAATAAACAGTCAAGAGTGGGCTCCAAATGTGACTTTTGCAATATTTGGTACAGCCAGCAGATGGCGCAATGGACACAAGAAAGCGACGCTTTCCTTTAAAAGACGCTCCCGTATTTCAGTTAAGAACCAGTCAGTAAAATCAGCTGAGTTAAGATTAGTTTGTTCTCAGTCTAATCTACCATGAGGATTAAAAGAAGTGATTAATGTTATATATTTACTGAAGTGGGAGGCATTTGGGTGTTTTGTACATGCTTCACTCCCTGAGACAATATTCTGTGATGAAAAGAAAACTATAGGAGCCATTTTTAATGCATATATGTTAATGTATGTATCTTGATGTATAAGCTGATGTATTATTTTGTTCATTATTTGAAATATTCAAATCATTTATTAAGAACTTACTAAAATAAAATACTTTTTGATTAAACAGCAGTTGATTAAACACTCACTTTATTAGGTACAGCAGTTCAGCTGCTCATTAGCGTAAATCTAATCGGCCAATCACATGGCAGCAGCACTGGCCGAAAATGCCTTGTTGAAAACAGAAGTCAGGGGAGAGCTGATAAGAAGGCAATAGTAACTCAAATAACCATCTGTTACATTCAAGGTATGCAGACGAGCATTTCTGAATGCACAACACGCTGAGCCTTGAATCCGATGGGCCGCAGCAAGAGGAAGACCACACAGTGTGTCACTGAGGCTGCAGTTCACATAGGCTCACCAAAACTGGACAACAGAAGACTGGAAAAATGTTGCCTCATCAGACGAGTCTCGATTACTGCTGTGACATTTGAACAACATGAAACCATCATACTTTGGGTTCCATTGTATCAATTGAGTATTGTATAAACACCACAGAATATTGTTGATGAACACGCCCGCCCCTCTTTCACCACAGTGTGCTCATATTCTTCCAGCAGGATAATTTATCATGTCACAAACCTCCAGGATGCTTTGTGATTTTACAACACTGGAAAATTCTGAAAGTTTTATAACAAATTAATCATTAGCTGACACCTTTGTGTATTTTATTACGGGGGGGGGGCAAAGTTTTAATCCGATCAGATTTTGGAGAATGTGTTTATTTTTTAACTTAAAACTCCAGTCAGAGAAGATCGACCGCGATTGTATTTGCTGATCACACAACCAAGAATCCATCGTGAATGCTCTAAAGAAAACAACAACGTGTAGCTCCAGAGAAGGTTTCTGATCCCAGATAAGCCCAAAGTAAGTGTCCTCTGTCATCAGCTCATGCTGCTCAGCAGTTGTTCTCGTTTGAGATGAAGAGATGTGTCACAAGTGCTTGCAAAGGATACTATTATACACGTTACTCTCATCCACTGGCACACACAGTTTTTATTTCTGTACATACAATCAAAGTCGTCATACATGCGCTGCAGTTTGTTTGTAATCCGGTTACATAAGCTACCCTTCAGCGTGGTTATGTGTGTAAGATGAAGGCCGCGGTTCCTGACCCTTTGTCTCAGACGCTCTTTGTGTTGAAAGCTTTCTTTCATTGTGACCTTTATAGCAGCTTTGGTGAAACTTGACTCTTCTTTGGCTTCTGTGAACTTGACTAATATAAATATTGCTACACATACTACTGAAGTTACAAAGTCTCACTGGCTCGCACCCATTGGTGGGCCTAGTCAGCTCAATGGGGGCACACTCATCATGTACCTTGACATATTCAGGCTACACGGACTCCAGGGTGAGCCTGTGGGGTGGCCCTAACAAGGTCGACTGGGTGAGGCCTGACGACAGCTTGACAGATAGAGGCAGTGTAAGCAAAAGGGACGAGGAGAGGCGCCAAGAAGCACAATCAATCGTGTGGATGCACCAACCTGCCACTCAGCCCCATGCTTCTCTAGGAAGAGGCAGAAAGCAAAGCTGAAATGAAGGCAGAAAAGAGCAGTAAAGGATTCAGGTGCTGAGGAAGGCAAGAAGGACCAAGAACGGCTAAGGAAAAACATGCCAGACTGTAAACACATGATAAAAACTCCAGTTGTTTATTAGTTGGATGGTATTGCATGAGGCATGCCAGCCCTGCAGGACATACTCTGTCACCCCAGCATGCTCTACCTTCACTCTTCGTCTCTCTTACAGTCTCTGGACTTCAACCAGATCATAGATTATTTCTCGTGTGCTTCCTACGCAATGGACTTGGAACATTGCAGTTCGTGGCATTTTCTAAACTAGGCTCGGTATTGCTCATTGATACGTCTCACTGTGCAAAACTGATAATCTGAGGTTCCCCCAGTCAGCCAGAATCACCTCTGTCAGTCCTGTGTAGGTAATTAAATCTGCTGAACTGCCTCAAGCAGCCAGGTGGAAGAAAAAGTTGGAGGTAGCAGTGGAAATATTATGCCATGATGGACTGAGTGTTGGGCTTCCATGTTGGGTTACATTTCGTTCATTTGGCCATATGAACATTTCCTTTGCTCTATTAATCTGGCTCTTATATCGGGGTCTGTTTTTGCAGACCTCGTTCTCATGACAGGTGAAAACCTTCAGCCTGTCTAAATATCTGTTACATGTTGCGTAGTTTGCCAGCTGGTTTTCTCTGTACTCTCTGTCTCGTCTTTCTAAAAACACACTTTTAAGAACACTGAGGAACATCTTCTCAGAGTCAGATAGAAAGTAAATACCCTATAATGTAAAAGATGTCAAATCAGGAGGTAGCTTGAAGGCAGTAAATGAGGCACAATGTAGATCTTCACAGAGTTTAAACTTTCGCACTAAAGTGTCCTGCGTGCAGTATTGCTAACATGAAATCCCAATCTTGCTGACACCTAAATTCTAGCTTCTTGGGTTTCTGGATTAGACAGTATGCCTTTCATCTTGACAAATGTTCAAAGGTCTGTCACGATGCGTGACTTGGAAGTACATATGTGAGTTAAAATAAACTGAGCTGCATCTCCAGCTCAGTTTAGCAGTTCAGCAGCAGTCCACATGTGTAGCTGTCCTCGTTTCTCCTGTTTTTATCATCCCTGCTATCTGCCCTTCTGGATGTCCAACAGATTTGCACCTCGATCAGCGTCTTTGTGTTGGCACTCGTTTGTCTCAGTGATCTGCACCATGTGTTTCCATTTGTCAGGCTGTGGTCCTCCTTTAATGCCCCACCTGAGTGTTACATGAGCATTGTTTCCCAGAAACTGGCGCATCCCAAATGGCCATTGCCAAAGGAGATAACAAATGTTTTCATGTGACCAGTCAGCACTGTGTGACACAGCTGATGTGCTTCTGAATTCATGCTGGCCATGATCTGAGATTTAAAAAAAAAGGAAGTCCAGAAAATTTGGGAGTGACAGCCACCAAGTGTGAAGAAAGCAGAACCGACTAATAGCAAAGATGAAAGGGAAAGCTCAGGGCCATGTGGCCTGGCAGAAGAAAGGGAAAAATAATCTGCACCAGGGCCAGAGATAAAAAGAGACGGTAAATGGTCAAAGTGTTCCATCAGTTTATGCTGTTACAGGCCTGTGGGCGCCAAGGCAGCCTGACTTTTGCCTTTGGAGGGCTGTGGGGTGCAGATAGTCAGAGGGAGGTGATGATGTGCATGGTTTGCAAATAGATGGGCGAGGGGTCTATTTATAAAGCCATCTGAAGTGGCCCTTAGCAGGGGTTAGCACTGACCCTACCAACATGCACACATGCACGCAGTGCGCATTAACAGCTTGCTACCAACAGGGATCCACTCCAAATTGAAACCGTGATATTGTGAATGTTTGCAAAGTGAAGGGTGAATTTGAATTTCTGAGATGCATTTGCTGCACATTAGATGGTGCAGTCACCATCTAATGTGCAGCAGGGTGAAGACTGTACTGTGGTTACTGTACTTCAGTACTACTGGATGCAAGTTCTTTTGTATCCACACTGGTGGACAGTTAACATCAGAGCATGACTCAGTGGTGGCAAATGTGAACAACGGTGCCATTAGCAATTGCATGATATCCATTTGGAGGGTAAATGCAGGTAATTGTTCAAGAAGTAATTGTTCTCTTTGACAGATACGGGACACCTTCATCCTTAATCAGTATGAAGGTCAACTTGCTACATGCAGATTTCCCATAAGGTATGTTTTACCGTCAATAAATCATGTACAATGGGCATTGCCAAAGAGAGCATAACAAGGTAATTTTAGCCCTAAAATCCTTTTCTCTCCTAGTATAGGTACCATGACTGTGATATTCATCACAGCAGGATGAAAGAAGATCATGCCGGTATCACTATCAGACTGTATTGTTAGTCCAATTTTAGATGTGCTCCTGCTGTTCTGCTGCACCTGTTGCTTCGACACCACGTCCAAGATGTCACTAATTTCCACAGGTGTGCTTTTCTACATGCTGTCTGCAATGTCTTCGAAACAAAGCTTGGGTTGCACTCTACTGTCTTCAAATTTTACTTTTGAAGTATCTGAGTCGGAATGCTCTTGCAAATCCCCTTTATTATTTATTTTACTGCTGTATGTTGCTGCTTATGTAACACACGCAGCAAAGATTGATTTAATTTAAACACCAATTCCAACACAGATGTTTATTAGCATCATAGTACAGCTTGTTGTTCAGACACCAAATGTTTGTTGTATTATTTTGATGAAAACACGTATTTACAAACATTCACAAACAGAAATATATACAATCAAGTTCTAGCTTTAGCAATGGTTTTATAAAAATATGAAAAATGCCGCTTCTTATAGCGTTTACACTTGTACTGATGTCTTGAAACATACAATAAAACAACATTTCACAAAGACAAAGCTCATCTCTCTCCCCTTCCTTCCCTGAGCAGCTCTTCTTCTACTCCTCCCATCTCTCTCATTTTTCTGGCTTCCTTCTCTGCCTCTTCTGCTTTCCTTTTCTCCTCTCTCTCTGTCTCCATCAGCCACGGCCCCCCCAGATAGCTCAGGATCTCCTCTGGACTCCCTCTGTGCTTGGGCTCAGGGTGCAGCAGCTCCTTCAACAGAGTCATCACTAATGGGCTGAGGCCCTCAAACTGTGAAGGGGGAGGATTGTCTCTTTGTTTTTTCTCCATAATGTTGTAACCATCAGTGTCCTCCTCATCCCTCCACTCTGCATCTCTTATTTTCTCATCCCGTTCAGCCTCACGGTAAAACCACTCCTCATATTTTCGGTAGCCACGGTCATCATGAGTGCTCTCCTCCCAGGGAAAGCAGCCAGTTAGTAGGCAGTAGACTAGTACACCAAGAGCCCAGCTGTCAATACAGGGCTCCACTGATATCCAGATGTCTTCTACTTCATCTTCAGTTCCTTCAGTCCTCCTTCTCTCCATCTCCTCCTCAGCTTTCTTGGCAGGTTCCACCTCAGGTGTGCAAAAGGGCGACTCATACCAGACAGCTCGAACAGTGCTGCCGACGGCTCGGGCAAGGCCGAAGTCACCCAGTTTGACCCAGCGACAGGAACTGTCACAGAGAAAGATGTTCTCAGGTTTGATGTCACGGTGGACAAAGCCCAGAGAGTGGAGGTGTGTAACTGCACCACTCAGCTGGGACATCACCCTCTGGATGCAGTCTTCATCCACACCAGCCTGAAACAGACAGGCAACATGGAAGAGTAAGGCTTCACCAGCAGAAAATTATTATTATTTTTCATATAATGTTTAATATGACATTTAGGTCAAGTGGAGTCTGATAGGAGCACTACAGTATGTTACTGCCACAAAGGCAAAACAATCTGCGTCACCAAAAAGGTCTGTGACACATTTGGAAATCCCTGTTTAACTTCATGTACTCGCACTTCATTGAGTGAGAGTGAGGTGTCCTTTTTCTTATCAGTGCTCCATTATGTTACTGGCAGAGACACAAACAGGGAAATGGGTGAGCTGGAAGCTGGAAGTTGTTGTCAAGCATGTTTTAAATTTTGGCTTTTGGAAGCAAGTGCTCCAAAAGCCAATTAGTAGACATTAGTAAACTGCTGCAGATAACAATAGCCACACTTTAAAGGTAAATGCTTCCAACTATAACTACTAGTTATTTAACAGAATAACTCCCTGCAAGCTGAGCTGACATGCAGGCTTTCCAGAAGCTTTCCAGACATTTTTGTTGTCTGCTTGATTTTTAGCAAGCAATGTTTTTTTTTTCCAGCCTCGTTTGGATTTTCAGGGTTTATAAAGTGAAAATGTCCTATTGTTTGATAAATCAGGATCAGCAATGTGGCACTTCAAACATGCGTTAACTAACACTTGTATTGAATTCTGTTTTCTGTTGCATTAGTAGAGTATACATATACTTTCTTTCATGCCACACATCAGCCAAACTGACCTCGGACACTATAACACTGTAGAGGTCACCGTACAGACCGGCTTGCTGTGCAAACACATAGTAGGATGGCGTGGAGAAGAAGATGCCAAGGGCTCGTGTCAGAGAAGGATGGGTGCAGTAAGAAAGGGACAGATTGTATTCACGCAGGAAAGAGGTGAGCGAGGTAGACTGACGAGGGAAGAACTTCAGAGCCATAGGAGTTCCTGATGAGAGTAAACCAAGATGAAATGTGTTGAGAAAGGCACTCTCTAATTAGCTTTAGTATGCTCTTTAAAAACAATGTCACCACTGGTGGCATGTGACTGTTGTCCATCACGGACACTGCGAACAAATATAACTTCCCCTTTGGGGAGACTATGTTTCACAGCTACACCCCAGTTGCAGCAACTCTATCCCAGAGAATGTAAGAAAGCTCTCTTAGAGCCACAGAACACTATCAAAAGATGGATCTGTTCTCACATCGCTGCAGAGCTGACCCCACAGAAAACACGTTCATTAGAGGGAAACTTGAGCCTGAGGTCCTCAGAGGAGATACTTTAGCAAATGTTTCAGATTGGCAGTGTGAGTTTAAAGATTTAATTAAACACTGAACTGAGCCTCGCACTGACCTCTCTTTCTGTGCACAGCCAGCATGACCTTCCCATAGGATCCTTCTCCCAGGAGTTTCACCATCTGAAAGTGCTTGGACACTTTCAGACTGGGCATGGATTGCGCCGACAGGAAACATAGCTCGTCGAGTTCCCGAGCCGCTGCAGCCTGGGCACACACGAAAGCGCGCACACATGAATGCATATTTATGAAATAAGATCCACAGCTTGACCAGCATGTGTTGATGTTATTGATAGATAACTTCAAAGAATCAGAGGATGCACATTTAGATGTGTTACCTGAACCTGGAGCACAACAAGACCGTTAGACTTTAAAACCTCATACGCTGCATTAGTTACAATACGAAAAGCTTAATAGCTCTCTATTGAGAGGTTAAAAAGCTCGTTCCATCCCAGCAAGCATTTGGCGGAAAATACTGGAACATATCGGGGTATATACTGTAGACACTCCAGACATCGGGATGTCTTATCAGGATATCTGAACATTTGGGAGCGTGGCTTAGTGTCCATCCCTACAGTATCATCATTCTTTGCTTCATGAAGTCTCACCCAGGATGATTTCCTTTGAAGTAGATCCCCCACCACATACCCCAGAGTACCAGAACGGGTGTGAACAACTAAGACAACAGCTTAACACAAAAGATGAAGAGACTCCAGGAGGATAACATATTTTTACTTGTAACTTTCCACATGTTGCATAACTGTGCTTACAGATATTCATTTAACTTAAAATACATCTGTCATGTCCCCGCAAATAGCAGCAATATTTGTTGTGCTAGAATCAGTCATTATTTCAGTTTTGAATTAAGATAATAAGCCTGATTATTATTACAGAAATGTTTCGAGTCACTAACAAATCTGGACATGGCCTGAAAATGCCATTCCAAATATTTAGAAAATGGATTAGTTTACAGCCATGAGTCATTTCTAAGCAAACTGATAGATTTGATGCGGAGCCAAACACAAAACTGAATGTTTTGGCCAGCGTGACAGAGCTACGTTGCGAAGATATACTACCGGGACAGCTGTATTTCAAACAGAGGTGACGACGGGCTGTTTCAAGATTGATATTGAAACGTCTGATGCTACAGGCTCAACAGTAGGTTCCGGTCTGCAGCACCTAAAACGTCTCATGCTCTGCAAATATCCCAAAGATGACCAAACACTACACTTCTAACAGTTTTCACATGCATGAAATAAAAATTTTTGACATGTTTTTAAGCACGCCGGTAACACGAGGAGATAAAAATTACAATGTAAATTTCCACAAGTTCCAATCTCAGTTGGATTTCATTCCCGGAGCTGTTAACACGAGGTGCAGCTATGACATTGTTAGATTCTTCTGCTGCTCCTCATTCCACACACGCTCAAGTGAAAATTAATATAATTTATTTTAACTAGGTCACAGTTTAGTGCTTTAGTGACTCCAACACATTAATCACACAGAAGCATCTAACACATTTGTAGCATTCTGATATTTGCCATGTCCTAATAAGCTAAGGTGATTATTAATCAAACCCCTAATAGTTAATGGCCTTTGGCACAAAACAACAAGTGCTGTAAGATTTTAATGTGGCTCAGGCTTTGCTTACATCGTTAACAAATTTGAAGTCCATTAGAGGTGCCAGGCGTCGGGAGCTGAAACACCACTTAACAGTATAGTCTGCAGCCTCAGAGAACTGTTGCAGTAAAAGGCCATCAATGCATTCATGCACATCTTCCATCAACAAGAGGCAAATGATGCAGAAGACTCCCAGCTGTCTGCACAGACACGATATATTCGCATTTACGTGTCCGTTTTCTTGGAATCAGCTTTTGCTGCACTTCATATCAACGTTATGACTTTGATTAAACTCACACACCTGTCTTTTAAAACTAGACGTAAAGGTTTGGAGTCTGATTTTTGCGGACAGGAATAATGTGCAATACTTACTGTCATTTTCTGCTCAGTTGGATGATCTCTACTCAGTTTTCTCTTTTCAGCATCTAATGAAAGACTCTTTAAACGGGACCAGCTGCTGATAGGAGCTACTGTAGCTGCTGTTCAGTGCTGGTGATCTATTGTATGTTCACAGCTAGACTGATAATCAAACTGGTTATTTTTGCCTTTGCTGCCTTGTTCCATTCAGTAGCACAGCTGTCTTTATAAAGGAGGCTTATAGATGTTTACTGGAGACCTGGATATTGACTGTGTGCTTCTCCCCGTGAGACACACGTTAACTCCCTCCCTCCCTTTTCCTACTCTTGTTCCAACTCTCTTGCTCTCTCCGCCTCTCGCCTGTTGTGCTGGCAAATACGCACGAACCGGTTACAAGGAATTTCAAACCTCTTACTCCCTGTATGCCCCTCTCTGCTGCACAGCACTGTTAATATCCCACTGCTTCCAATCTGTCAGTCAGCCTGACCACATTAGCCCCCTGCTCTCCTCCCTCCCCTCTCCTCAGCTGTCATTCACCTTGTACACCCTCATTTTCTTTCCATGTCTCTTTCTCACCCTCTCAGCAAGTCTGAGTCAGTGAATTCCCCCCACAGTATAGGATTCCTCTATTAATCAACAGGTATGCTGGAATGATTGGAATAGGCCAACAAGCTGTATCCATAATCCCTGAATCTTACTGGGATTACAGCGTATAGTTATGGAGCCTTTTATTGTCCATTAATGATGTTTTTTCTTGCTTGTCCTTTTAATCTGTCAGTCTCAGCAGGATGCATCTGAAACTGATCAGACCACTCATTCCTCTTCTTGTCACACACTCCATCTGACTTGCTCTTTTTTCAAGCACGTTTCAAGCACTTCATCACACTCACATTACTAACATCTGAAGCAAACAAACTAATTACTTCTGTACTTTCTCTAAATGCCAGCCTTATTTCCTGGTTAACACGAGCTGTAGGTCAGGTCTTTCCCCCGGCTCCCATAGCTTCTACACCCTCCTCCTCTTTCTGTCTGCTCAGATAGACTCTACGTGTTATAGAACTATTATTGCCACTGGATTGTGGACTGTGTATTATGTAACACAAACACTGGCTGCTATCACAACGGGCCAGTCCCCTCTCAGGTTACTAACACCACTGCTTGTGTTCAGCTGGTCATCACCGACGAGCTGCATGCTTGTGCCTGCACCACGAGGGTCTTTGGCCCCTGCTGTGACAACCAGCTTCGCCACTCCACCAACAAAACTTTCATTGCTCTCACTAAGCTTGCTGCCAAGAGTGAGTCGCATTCATTCACAATTACAGTGTGCAAGACACACACGTAAAAACTGCAGACATATTTCCCACTTGGGTGCTGATGCACGGATGATGTTTCACACAAACCCTCAGCTTTACCTTATTGGCACATTGCATAATATACACTGTATATAGAAATAGACATCTATATCTATAGCCATCTAATAGAATGTAGGCCTCATTATTCAGAGTCTCTGCTTGTTAATCAGATAGGGAACACATTAAAGGAAAAACCTGACCCTTTGACCCCTGCAGTTACTGGATGCAGTGACTGTTGGGTCCTGGGGTCACGCTCTGGTTGGGATTTTTGTTCTGGCACAGTTTTAGTCCTCTTGTCCCCCAGAGGAAAGGGTCGGTGCAAATCAGTACAAGTAGCTCAGAGTCACCTTCATCCTTTGATGACACATTTCCATGCTAATGGCAGTAGTCTCTTACAGGATGTCAGTGCCCCTATCCACTGGGGTTTGATAAGTATGATGATGGTAATCACGTCATAGTTATCAAATCATTTATGCCAGGTTTCAGTTTGTTGAGAATGGTTCAATGACAGAAGTAGTCCACGATCATTTCATAACAAACTTAACACAAAAAGTAAGTTTGTTTATTTCCTTGAATGGTGCCAGATTTGTAAGGAAAATGCATGTGTGGGTTGAACAGCAGAGTTGAGCATGAAAAACCTGCCAAATCTTCTCAATGCCAAGCAGCTTATTCTGCTACAGATTTTTGCTTGTTGTCTTTTATTGGATTAAAGTCTGAAGAAACAAGACATATTGACAATGAAACAATTTATTCATTTAACTTGGTCACACCCTGCTCTGGGATTTCACCCCATTCTTTAACCAGCACTTGTCATAAGTCAGCCAGTATGGCTGTGTCGGTCACTCTGACACGAAAAGCACGCCTGAGCTGAACCCACGAGTGTTCAGTGGGGTTGAGGTCAGAACTGCAGGCAGACTGTTCCATCTTCTCCACTCCCAAATTTTGGAGGAAGTCTCTGATAACTTATATTTTCTTAATTTTTGCTTTTAGTTTTTTTTTTTTAATAAAAGAATCCTGTTATAACCTGACGTGGGCCTGTTACGTGTTCCCTCTTTTTGCCTCCATTGATGACTTTGTCCTTATTTTCTGTTGTAGTTATGGAAACTTGTATTAAAACATGGCTAAACTTCTCAATAAGTAGGTCAAAGTGGTTATAGTGATCTCTTTGAGCCAAAGGTTGCTGTAAACACTCCGACATATTTTTCTACTGTCCAATCTTTATGAAGTCAGAGAAGATATATTCTTAATGTGGCCATGAGACTGTTGTGGTAGCCAGTCAGAAGAAAGCCGATTTAAAAGGAAGGATGGCATTAAAGGGAGAGGAGCTAAAACAGCTATTTTCAGACAGCAGGTGAAATGAAGTATTTCACCTAGGACAAGCAGATGATAACTTTGAAATGCAAACCATGCAAAGCAATGAGCAATAGTTCCTCAAATCACTTTACTCATCCCACAGTTCTGAGTGATAATGATGTAATAAATATCACAAGGCAGTCCACTTCTGATACAACTGGAGCATCCCTTCATGAGTTTATCACAGTAACTCAATGATTAGCACTTATTTGCACAACAAGAAGCTCCTGGGTTTGAATCCTCTGGCTGGTTGAGGCCTTTTTTGTGTGTGGAGGTTGCATGTTCTCGTTGCACTGGTGAGGATTTTCACAGAGTCCAAAGACATGTTAGTAAGCATGCTAGGTTAACTGGTGATTCTAACTTGGCCTTAGGTGTGAATGTGAGTGTGAATGGTTGCCTGTTTCTCTGTATTAGCCTTTGCTAAAGACGAGCACAGTTAACAGTGACATGTCCGGGGTGTACCATGCCTCTTGGTCATGATTGGCAGGATGGGAAAACTGGGAATTTAACATTGGGATAAAGACAAATTATTGATTCTGATTTTCTTATTAAAAACGTGTCATACTATGACAAAACAATATTTATTGACAAAGCCTACAAACAAATACTTGACCGTGAAAATATTTTTAAGTAATAAATAAATAACTTGAAATTAAATGAACAGAAATAGATCTGATAATTCATTTGTCATACAAGAAATCACACTAATGTGATTCTCGGGTTGGGTGCACTTTTTTCCTTTAAAAAAAAAGACTCACTCTCTCCTGACACGGCTGGAGCTGTGGGCGCAGAGAAAATACTAAATAAAGTGTCACCGTGACTGTGACACAACAGTGAAACAGCACCTGCCAGAACACCTTATGCTTGTTCTAATCGCTGCCATTTTGCTTGTCTTCATGAGATTAGTGTTTCCAAAGCAGAGCAACATTTCATTACAGTTATATAGTTTGCTTGAGTCACACTGCAATGTTTTCTTCAATCCCCTCCTCCCTGGAGAGAAGGGAAAGATAAAGGGATAAAGAGATGAAGGATTAAAGTGGAACTTGTAACACACATGCATGCCAGCTGTTGTTCTGATCCAGGAGGCTTGCAGGATATTATTCACGGTCCCAGCAAAGGCAGAGCTGGTCTGGTGTCACACCAGGTAGTCCAAGGTTGCCTCTCTGTGGATGGTGAAGGTCATTGCATTTCAGAGAAGAAATTGTTGCTCTGCATGAAATTTATCGCTGAAATTTAGGGTGTGACTTTACATGCCTCAATTAATTAAGAAGTGAAATATGTGTCTTTACACAAGGCTTGTATTTTTTTCACGTTTATTTTATGTTTATGTGTATTTATGTGTTGTGGACCTGATTTTACTTGGGCCTTTCAGCCAGGTCATGTTTGTAAATGAGAATTGGTTCTCAAACATCTCACCTGGTAAAATAAAGGTATAAATAATTTTTTTAAAAACTCAGCACAGAGTTTTAATCGGAAAAAAAGTTATGTACAGGTTGATTACAGGACTGCGGGACTGTGTGGCCTAGATCTTCGTCATTCAAAAAAAAAAGGTTCTGTGTAAACAGCAAAGATGTTGGCTAATCACGTCTAATGCTAAAAGACTATGGAAATAACTACTTTCAGCTGCTCCCTTGTTTTAAAGGGATTACCCTAGTGATTTGGCATAGATTTTACGATATATACCCTACCCTCCTATTTATCTGGGTTCAAGACCAACATGAGGAGTAAACTAGCTGGTCACATATCACGAATCATGGATCGAGGATCTTTGACCTGTTAACCACTACATCATGGAGCCACTTGTTTTGCAATTATAGTGGCAATATGGCCCAAATTAATGGATACAGGCTCAGGGATCCTCACTACTAAAAAGTTCACATTCATCTGTTAGTGGTGTTACAGCAAAGTGGAAGTGATTGGGAAGATCACAGAATGGGGTCAGTAGATGCTGAAGCACATGTACAGAGGTCACCAACTTTCTGCAGTCAGTGGCCTTCAGATTAGCTCAAGGACAATGTGCACAGAGCTTCATGGCACGGGTTTCCATGGCCAAGCATACATGAGTTGGGCCCAGAAAGGAATTGTCAGAGATACCAGCGGAGCAAAACACTAGTTATTGGTAGATAGAGCAGTCTCTTGAGACTGTAAGGCCAGACTGACCGACCAATGCACTGCCAGGATTGATTACAAGAAAGCCAATGACTCAATGCCGCACGCATCAGTCAGATTGTTAACAAAACTGGCCACAGATAGCGACTGTGGAACATCAGCCACCTACTCTGCATGAATGGCATCAAGCTGTATGCAGGAGTGAACGAGATATCAATTCACTGATCCACACCACCAGGACAGTAATGACACTGGAATGTCATTCGGATTGGAGAAGTGTAGTTGGATGGTAACAAAGAGGGGGAAGGTAGTCAGAACTGAACGGATTGCACTACCAGAAGGCAACATTGCAGACATTGAGGACAACTACAAATACCTTGGAATCCCTCAGGCACTTGGAAATCATGAAGAGGCTGCTAGGAAAGCTGCAACCATACCTCCAGAGAGTAAGGCAAGCTCCAGAGTATCAACACCTCAACCACTTGTCAGATACCCTGCTGGGATACAAAACTGGCCAAAGGAAGAGAAAGAAGCCACTGATATCAAGACAAAAAAGCTCCTTACCATGCATGGAGGGTTTTGTCTCTTCAGTCCACAGAATATATTCTTGGGGATCATTCTTGAGCCTTTGTGGGGCTTTTTTTTGTGTGTTCTCTGGTTTTCTCCTTGGAACTCTCCCATTGATGTCATTTTTGCCCAGTCTCTTTTTTTTAATGTTGAATCATGAACACTGACCACCTCAAACTTTCTCAAAATGAAAAAGTGATAAAACGGAGTCCCTCCATTACATCCAAAGCCTACAGCTTCTCCCTCACAATTGACAGCTCAGTTTTCCCCTTCTCTCAGGATAACAGTCTGGGTGTCATCCTTGACAACCCTTTTATCTTTCCACTCCTATTCGGACTGCATACTTTCATGTCTAAAACATTAATCGTCTCTGTCCCTCCCTTTCCCAGCATACTACCTCCATCATTGTTCATAGTCTTGCTACCCCCCTCTCTAACCCCTCCATAAGCTTCAAATAGTCCAAAATTCAACCACATACATTATTACCAAAACCCCGTAATTTCACATATCACCACAGTTCTACAGCAACCACATGGGCTCCCAATTAAATTCCAAATTTAACTCAATATACTTCTGAATACATTCAATGCCATGCACAACCTGACCCCTCCTTATATGTCCGGTCTTCTTTTCATCGCCTCTTCTTCCCACTTCCTTCATTCTTCCTCCTCCATCTGCCTTAGTGTACTCACCCCAGCACCATGGGAAATAGAGCTTTTCTCTTTCTGCTTCACTCCCAAACTGTGAAACTCTTTCCTGGCTAACATATATAATTTATTTATTCACTCCTTGTCTACAAAGCAATACTTAAAACTTACCTGTTTAAGATAGCCTACTTACTCTAGTTCCCAGATGATTTTATCTCAATTTCTTATTCTGTTTTTATTTGATTGTTAGTTTTTTCTCTGTAAAGTGTCCTTGGGCATTTTGAAAGATGCTTACAAATAAACTGTATTATTATTATAAATAAAGTATGCAAGGTCTGCAGTTTTTTTTAGATGTTCTGGGTTCTTTAGTGACCTCGTAAATCAGTCATTGAGGAGCTCTTGGAGTGGTGGCCACTCCTGAGAAGGTTCACCACTGTTTCAAGTTTTCTCCATGTATGAATAATGTCTCTCACCATGGTTTACTAGAGTTCTGAAGCCTCTGAAATGGCTTTGCAACCCTTTCCAGAATGACATATGTCAGTGACTTTGTTTCTCAGTTGTTTATCTTTAGATTGTGGCATGATGTGTTGCTTTTAGATCTTTTAGTCTCCTTCACTTTCCCAGACAGGGTCTAGTTAAGTGATTTCCTGATTCAACAGGTCTGGCATTAATCAGATCCAGGTGTGGACAGTGAAATTGAACCCAGTTTTCCAAAAAATAATAAATAAAAATGTGGTTAACAGTTAAATCACAATTCACAACAATATAAGAGAAATTAGAAATTAGAGCCATGTTCTCCATATTATTGCAAATGATTTAGCCAGTTTACGATTTAGGATTTAAAAAATAATAACCCAGAGAGACCGCCTCTATATTTCCACTTTTTCTCTTAAACTGTCTTCTTTTCTATTTGCCACAAAGGCTGTCTGGAGAACTTGGAACAAACGTGCAAAAACATAAACATAACAAGAAAGGGAATGTGAATTCTTCCCGGCAACACGAAATTAATATTAATGAGGAAATCTAACTCAAAACAATTAAAAATATATATACGCTCCTGTCTCTCAGTGGATTAATTTAAACAGCAACTAACCAACGTTTTTGGGTCTCTTTATTTGAGACCTTTCGGCTCAATTAATAATTCATGAGGCTCTTACTACCATCACAGGAAAACAAAGCTACAGGGGGTGCGGTCTTTCCTGTAGGCGAGAACGGAAGCGGAAATTCGGCCATCTCCTCGTACATTCAAGCTACAGCAGGGTCAGTACACACTTATTTTAGATATTTATTGTGCCGTGTTGTCAGCCCTTTTTGACTCTTGAACGCGTCTACTCAGTAGTGTCCCGAAGCAGGACGTGAAGCTGGAGCTCGTACGGTCCGTCAGTCATGTAGCGAACTAGCAGCAGCTAACTGCTACCAGGCTAGCTGGCTAATGTGTCCGAGCAGCAGCAGCAGAGCAGCAAAGTGATTTATTTTATCAGTCAAAGTGGCAGGTAACCTTCACCTTCTTATCGAGCCTGCAGTAATTCACCGGTGGGACACGAACGACTTGTTCCGTTTGGTTTCCACGCTTCTTTGCGCCTCACTAAACCTCCTCCGTACACCTGTTTGTACTACACCCAGACTTTTTGGTAGCAAAGTGGTTGCAAACAGTTTCGATTAGCTTAGCTGAGAAGAAGAGAGTTGCTTCCTCACCGTTAGTTGAGAAATTAAACCTTTATGACACAGAAGTGTTCGTTTAACACCGCTGTGTGCCAGCTTACAGCGGACGTTAGCGTTTGCTGGCAGCTAGAAAAACGCTAGATGACAGTTTGGTTGCTAACATATCAGTTAGTTAGCCTGCTATCTTAATAGGTGTGACAGGGAGCTCAGCATCTGTCTGCCAGGGTTGTTAACGTTATCTGGGTGGGGGTCACGGCTTCGTGAGGCTGTGCAGTGTTAGCTGGATGTGAGTGATAGGAGGAATAAATCAGTCAAGCCTGATGCCAGCTTTTCGCTTTTTTTAGCTGGCTATAACGACACAATACAGCCTTCATGTAGAGCAGCTTCGTCTGGCGTTTCTTATTAGTAAATAAGGGGTACAGCACTTCATTTATAGCTTGTTCTGTGTGTGATCTAAGTAAGGCTGCGTGTTTTTAACGTTTGAGGATCATTAAGTGTGCACTGTAGTGTTGCAGGGCTACTTATTGAAACTTTGTGGGGATTTCTTCCCCAGTGTGGCTTCAGACTGAAGATATCTGAGAAGAGGAGATACACCAAAAGGTATGTTATGTCATTTATCAAGAATTAGTTGGCGTGTCTGAACTTTGGCACTGGGCTTCATGAGTCTCTGCACTGACTTTTGCAATGGTTGCTTTCTGTTCAGTTATGCAACATGCTCTCATGTTTATCTGACCTACAAATCTGAGCCCCTTGTATCTGTCAGGCTTATTTAAAACACTTAAGTGTTTGGAGCATTTCTGTATTTGGTATAGTGTAAGTGATGTATCTCTCAAGTAAAAGCTTTTGTTTTGTGCCATTTAAAATGCATAATTGAGTGGCTTTCAAACTTTAAACCTGCATTTGACAGCTTGAATGTGTGAATGACTGTTTTAAGGGAATTGTCAGATGAAAGCTGGGGTCATTCCATCCCAAATGACCAAATTTGTGAAATATTTTTTTTGCTCCACCATCTCTGATTTGCCTAAATATTTTATGGCTCACAGTTTGGACATGTATAATGATTGCCATTAAATTGTAACTTCTATTAACTGCTGTTACACATTGGAATTTGAGGCTATGTGTGAATATGAATATCTCAAAAACTATTAGATAAAAGATAAAGATAAAATCCTGACATTTTTACTGTGTTTTAAAGGCTGCTTAGTATGTTTTAAACTTAACCTGTATTATGAGACTCCTCTAGGGCAGAAGGTCTAAGAAATAAAAAAAAAAATGCACATATTTAACAAAATAATTTTTTCAGCTATAAATAATGTGCGGTCTGGGAACTACAAAATCTTGCTCTATTTGGATTAGACTATCTTAATCTTACCAATTTTTGTTTTTATGGTGCATCTTGTCATATTTTCTCAATTAAGCATGAAAGTTTTTGTGAATTTTTGTGACTAAGAATTTCTTGTTAAAAAGTATACTAGGTATTTCATTTTGTATTATTGTCAAACACAACTATATACCAGAATATTCAGAAACTGGTGCTAGCTGGCGTCTAATGTTAAGTTTGTGCTATTGGTGTGTGCTAAAATTTTGTAATTTTTAGGACAGGTTAATTTGTTTTCATCTTTTAACTACAGTATATATTTGTTATATACACCTAAAATTCAGATTTATGGACTCTGAAAAATGTAGCCAAATCTGAGCTGGTCAGGTCACATTGATATGTGATGGAATGACAGTGTTTTTTTTTTTCTTTTAACTTTACATCAGCATTTATGTCTGTAGAAAATAGCCTCTATGTCAGCTGAGATGGTGTGAATGACTATTTTAGCTGTGGTGTCATGTGAAACCACTTTTGAGCATGACACCTACAATTTTTTTGCTTTGCAGTAAGCTCCACAAACACAACTTACCAGCATCCCCTTATCAGACACTTTAACAAAATCCATCAAACTGGTTATGATTCAGATCCTGCGCTTTACAGACTAATACTACGTCTGTCTTGGGATATTTGGTTTCCAGGTGCTTCTTGGGCTGGCTTGGCACCATGTTTGAATTGGTTAATTCCTTTCAGAAAACGAAAGACATAAAAAAGTAGCTTTTACATTATTCCTCTGGCAGGTTATCATCTTTAGGTGTAGTTGTACAGTAATCATTTTTCATTCAGGCACACCCAGGCTTGCCTAAGGCACACCATTGTGCCTCACCACACTGTTTGGGGAACCACTGGTTTAATCATTGCCAACAAGATAATTTATTACAGGAAGTTACAGTTTATTTTTAATAACAGATCCAAAATCAAAAGCAAAAATCTTATTTTTTCTTAACTAGTCTCCTGTTTGTATCCTAACTAGCTGGTTTTTGAAGTTGTGTACTTTATTTGGTCAGTATCAAAAAGGAACTGCTTGAGCAGAGAAATTAAGTAGCACAATTTCCTGTCAATGGTAGTTTGTCAGCTGGAGGAAGATACAGCGGGTGGGGAAAGATTTATAAATATTATATTTTAAAGGAAGGACATTGTGCTGCTTCTATTTTTGAAAGGCAGTAGTTGAAGGAATTACTGAGCATTAACCTTTCAGATAGTCGAACCTCGGATTCAGGAGGTGCAATGTGGCTTTCGTCCTGGCCGTGGAACGCTGGACCAGCTCTTTATCCTCTCGAGGATGTTCGAGTGGGCGTGGGAGTTTGCACATCCAGTCTACATGTGTTTTGTGGACCTGTAGAAGGCATTCGACCGCGTCCCTCGGGGTATCCTGTGGGAGGTGCTGCGGGAGTATGGGGTGGCTGGCCCACTGTTGCGGGCCATTCAGTCCCTCTACAACCGCAGTGAGAGCTTGGTCCGCATTGCCGGCAATAAGTCGGACTCGTTCCCTGTGAGTGTTGGACTCTGCCAGGGCTGCCCTTTGTCACCGGTTCTGTTCATAATTTTTATGGACAGAATCTCTAGGCGTAGCCATGTGGCGGAGGGCTTCCACTTTGGTGGCCTCAGGATCTCGTCTCTGCTCTTTGCGGATGAAGTGGTCTT